>JBBPSB010000219.1:0-33976 GCA_038093375.1 Xerocomus brunneocitrinus
AGAGTTCGCCGAATACAGTCGCGCCGATGCGGGCGGCGCCGTCTGGGGAGGGTGTGAGATGGGGATGCGAGGAATACAACTACGCACAGCCGAGGATGAGCGAGCCTGCGACGACCCAGACGGTGGACGTAGACGAGACGTCGAGATTGAGGGCATCGATGACGTCCTTGAAGAGTTGTGGGACTTGTACGTTGAGTACCTTGGGATGGGTGAATGGCAGTCACGAAGCAATGAAGACAAAGGAACCTTTCCGCTGACGAGGAGGGCGAAACCGAGGACGACGCGAAAGCGGGTGTTCCAGTCGTGCTTTGGCCAGACATTGCCAATGAGCTTGCGCACGACCATCCAGTCCTTGCGGCGCTGCTCCTTGGCGGACACGCGGTCGGGGCCATGTTGATTGCGGAAGGGAGAGGTGGAGAAACGGAGAGCGAGCGGTGTCGAACAAGGATGGAAGCGATGAACGCACAGGAGGGATTGCCTTGGAAAGGACGCCCTCGAAGCAGCACGACGGCAGACACTCGCCAACATGGAATGTAATAACACTGCCTACATTCCACTACTACTTATCATAGCGAGCGCTAACTGTGTGAGTACAGATACAACACCAAGTGAAAAACATGAAAGCTACAAAAGTGTCATGGTGATACAGGGATGCGATACCTCGCAGTAACAGAAATGGACATAAAATCGAAACAGAATCCTTATTGTGTCATAAAACCGTGTCGGAACTGGGCAAAAAAAACTCATGCCCAGGCGTTGCGGGCCCACCACCGCTTGTCTGCTCCCCTGACGGCCCACTCAGAGATGCTGTCCGTCGTGGCGACATATATCATCCCGCCCTGAGGATCGAAACATGTTCCCGCGATATCCAGATCTGGATTCGGTATCTGCTCCGATACAGGATTGGCGCGCGTGGTCGTGCGGCGGCTAGCACGAGGCAAATGACGGGCGCTTGTGTATCGCCCGAGGGCAGTGCTGCGAGATGGTGTGGGAGACATCTGCAGTGGAAGGTGGATGGAGGGCGGCGGAGAAGACGAGCGGGATGGTGCACGCGATATGCAGTCTGTTTCTGGTTCGTCAACATCCATGCTGTCTACGTCTTCCCTTGGATCAACATCGACGTCATTGTTGCCGTGCAAGTGCAGACTGGCAGTGCCTCGGATGGCAGGTTGTGGGTACACATCGGTTCGATGTGCAAGATATCCACGGACTGCCCGGCGAGAAAATGCTTCTCGAATGTTTTCTTGAACCGCGTTGTCCCCAAGGGGTAAGCCGAGAACATCACTATAGTTATAGTTTTCATCATCCTCGCCGTCCCGCCGCCGCAGGATCCGATGTGGGTGTCTCCGTGTGAACAAGGGCCCACTGCCGGAAAATGAATTGACGTAAATACTTGAAGGTGCACGCGGTGGGTGCGAGTTTTGCCCAGGGAGTGGCGTAGCGGGGAGATGAGTCGCATCAGACGATGCGGGGGATATTGACGGAGGACGGGACGGTGCCATGCGCGATGCCTCTCGCTCCACGACAGGAATGCGAATGATGTCCTCCGTCTCGAAAGTGCGAGCATCAATCACATGGAGGAGGCTTGTATGCTGAAAGAACGTGAGCAAACTCGTTATGTTATGAAGGCAACCCTGACCTCTGTGAACGTCATAATCTCATGTCCAGGATAACCATGTGTACCACCGGCGCCAAATTTGACATTCCGAGCACCCCAGCCTGGGGCCTTTGAATTACCTCTCGTCCAATCCCACGGATCATCGCTAAGCATGCCGCTTGCATCCCCATTTCCAGGGAGCCCAACCGGCGACCTGGATTTGTCCGTTTGAATGACTTTCATCGGTTTCGTACTACGGACGTCCCAGACGGCAACGACGCCTTCTTGAGAAGCAACAGCAAATTTCATGCCATCGTGAGAGAATGCGGTGGAAAAGGATGCAGAAAGCGAGGACGAATAAAATCTGGTGTTGGGAGGAGGAACGTTGAGGGTGACAATAGGGGCGAAGGCGGTGCAATGACCTCCAGTGATATGGTGAAGATAGATCCGTGGTGAATCCCCAACAGACAAGAGCGTTCTCCCGTCTGGGGATATCGAGGCTAGCATATATGAGATCAATGGAGGGGACGAGAAAGGGATACAAGACGCGTACAATGGTTGATAGGCTCCTCGAGCTTCAAGTTTCCGGATTGCCGGAGATCCTTTGGGAGAGATTCACAGCGGACAGCAATGTCGTAGAAGCGCACCGTGCAATCGTTGTTGCTAACGATAAGGCGCGGCTCGACACTGCTCTCAGCGGACTTGGTCAGGCTCAGCGAGGTGAGCAAGACAGAGTTGTTGATGGAGCCGTGGAGTTTCTTATAGTACTGCCAGATCTGATTGTTGCACCGTAGCTGAGCGGAAGGACCATCCCTCGTTCGACACCGCGAGGAGGGGTGATGAAGGGAGAGGTGTATTTCTGCATCCTGGCCACCTGCAGCAAAAAGGGTGGCGCCTGAATCGGGGAGGGGGATGGAGGAGAGGGTGTTTGGGCTGAAGGAGAGGTTCGCGATGCTCCGGGGGGCCTGGAGCGCGCAAATAAGACAGGAAATGGGCATGAGGCAGGGGAGGTACACACGGCGTCAGGATTATAGAGATCGTGTTCTACGATGGAGCCGTTTTGAACATAGTTGACAAGACCTGGCTCTTGAGGACAAATGATGAGATCGCGTAGCTGGCTGGATGGGGTATGAGGAGGATCAGCGACGAGGCTGGCGGGGAGAAAGCGGACGTACACATGGCCGATGGTCACCTCGGCGGGCTGAATGTTTGTCGGCGCCGTCGCTGCCAGCAGAGATGAGTGGCGGGCCATGATGAGTCCCATCGGTGGTGAGAGTGCACGTATACCCTCGGCCCGACTATCACGTGATCATAAGCCAATGGAATAGTACTGCGTTTGAAAACTATCCTTGACCACGACGATGAGCACCGACGAACCTGCACAAACCGCCGCGCCAGCAACGTCAAAACCCGCAAAGAAGCTGCGGCCAGCCAGGAAACAAGTGAAAGCTGGCGACGTAGAGAAGAAAGAGACCGTGCAGACCGGCAAGGAGTACAGTTAATCCATTCAATATATCCGCGTCGAAGTGTTTCTAACATAGTACAACAGATATCTGGTATAACAAATGGGCCGGTGGAGATCGCGAGGACAACTATTCAAAGTGAGCGTTTTTGTCAAGCTTGCTATTCTTGAGACCAACCACACCTCAGTAAAGTAAAGTCACAAACACGATGTCACATTAAAAAAGACAGCGGTCTCACGCGCGCCAACCAAACTGGCATCCGATACTGTTGTCTCTTCTTTTCACGGGGTTGTTGTCCCTATGGCTGGGAATGTAACTTCCTCCACGTGCTTCCCGACGTCGACAACCCGCTACCTGACAGCTCGAAAGACTGTTTTGCAAGAGACAAATTTTCTGACTACAGAGACGACATGGGTGGAGTGGGTAGTTTTAACCGGCAAAACCGCACGTTATACGTGGGTCGAATCAAGGAGACGGGGCCTGGACCCGAGACAGAGGAGATCGTTACTCGTCACTTCAAGGAATGGGGGGAGATTGAGCGAAGTATGGCTGTCTTTGGAATCCATGGAGATAGATTGCTGATCTCTACTAGTTCGAGTGTTGCAATATCGAAGCGTTGCCTTTGTGACGTACGTATCGGAGCTGGGCGCGCAATTTGCCAAAGAAGCGATGGCATGCCAATCACTGGACAATGACGAAATCCTCAATGTACGATGGGCCACTGAGGACCCTAACCCTGTACAAAAAGTGGCGGAGAAGCGGCGTCTGGAAGAAATGGGACAAGAGGCCATCAAGGCTCGTATGGATCCCCGCATTGTGGAAGCGATGCGGGCAGTGCGTGCCCTGGAAGATGGAGATGTGCTCGACGAGGAGGGGCAAGTTGTGGACAATGAGATTGATATGGATGATTCACACGACCTTAAACGAAGGCGGATAGAAGACACGCCACAACCAAGCACGAACGGAGAGCTCAAGGGGCTGCTGAGTGCCGATACGCTCGAGGGGCTCAAGTACTTTGCCGAGATACGAAATCGGAACGGAGCTGCGCGGTACCAAGAGATGAAACCGGTGACGACGGGGTTAGGTCTGGGAGATTATGGAAGCGATGGTGAGGAATAAGTATGTATTTACGTTGCCAATGAAAGAACTTGGAAGGGAACGGGGGAGCATCCACAAGGTGGCGTGTGCCTTGGCTATTGGCAGCCTTCCAACTGCGCAGCCTCGTGCACACTTCATAGGATTCACAGCCACCGTACAGACAAATAAAATTATTCCGTTGGCTGGCATGTCAAAGCGTAAACACGTTGCGAACTCGTGCCGACATAAGTGGGTCCCCAAGCGCCCAAATGTCCATGGTTGTCGGAGTGGTTGGACTTGTAGTAGTTGGTCACATGACTAGATGGCAGTGCCGCCCAATGTTCTGAGTGGAAGTGGAAAACACAGCCGTCGTTCTTTAGAAAGTGAGGCTGTAAATGTTCGATAGGAATTCTCCTACTAAACTATTCAATGCCGACATGTCACTGTCCTCGCCAGCCCTTTTCCTCCCTCACACCGACTCCGATCTTCCGTGGGCGTCTTTATTGACCGCTCGTCGCCACGCTTTTATCCCTTTTAAATTATCGGCGTCCCCTATATAAATCCCCGATCTTCCGCTGCCCTTCTCCCAGTCACGCCTACCTCATATCCCCACACTCACCCGCTATGAACCCCTCCTCCTCAGCACCCTCAGACGTCCCTGCTATCCGAATACTCGGCACAGACGACGCTTCCGCCCTGTATGTCTACTTGCTGTGTCCCGTCCTGCCATCTCATATCCTCTCTAGTTTCAATGGTGGCGAAATGTTCTCTGCAGACATGGACTTTATGCTTCATGACGCTAGCGTCTATGCCTGCTCACAAGGCTTCCAAACCGAATGTGAGCTGCACCCATTCTGCCTGGTCGCGCCACACTCATATATATTGTAGTCCTGCCCTCCAACCCCACCTCCGAGTTGGATGATCTCTCCGAGTTTTCCCACCTGTCGACGACCAACCAGCCATACCTCACCGACAGTGGCTACTCCTTCCCATACGCCATCGCGCAAGAGAATACCTCCACCGATCGACGTCTCTCGGCATCCTCCCTAGGAAGCCCCTTCCCATCTCCCACCCCATCCTTTGGCAGCTCGTTATCTCCCTCGTCATTTTGTGACCCTTTCGCCCTCTCAGACTCTGACTTTATTCCGTCACCTTCTCCCGACTCCCTTGATGTCCAATTCTCTTGGCCATCCCATGGATTGCCATATCAGAGCAATGAACCCCTGGTATCACATCCTTCCTTCATTCCCGAGGATGCATTCAGCCTTCCCCGCTTTCATGACGGCCTCGGTCCTCACCGCCCTCGCGCAAAGTCATCTCCCTCTCGCAACGGTCCTGTCGCAAGCAAGGCCATGCTCGAGGCGAATGGCCGTCGTCGTCGCCACCCTGCACAGTTCAAGTGCGATGAATGCACGCAGACTTTTACCGCGCTCTTCTCGCTCAAACGTGAGTTTCCGCCTCCCTTTGTTACGTGCTTCCAACTCAATCACGCCATATACCAGGCCACGCGCAATCACACACTGGGACGCGCCCCTTTGCATGCAGCATCCAAGGCTGCTCTCAACGATTCTACAATAGCAGTGATTGCAAACGCCATGAAAAGAGCCTCAAGCGTCATAAGGACCTTCAGTGATCGATCTCGCCTTCCTGGCCGCGTGTCGATCGATCACCATACCATACACTGAAACGGCCAATCACTAACTGATTACCACGAGCATCCGAATTTATGACCCCATCTCCGCATCTATATCGCATCTGCAGCTTTTCAACTTTTAATGTCAACACTACACGCGGGACGAAGTATACCCTTGACAATACCCCATGATAAACTACAGATATCTTTGGAATGTTTTCTGACTCATTCGTTGTTGTTTGTCCTTGTCTCTCCTGAGCATCTCTGTATTAACTAGATGGTAACGATAGTGGTGAATGCATGGCGATATCAGAACTTGATGGTCCGAGTATTCCATACGGGCCCGTCTGCAAAGCCCAGTCATTCGTCGCCACACACCCATCGGTGGCGGTGTCACATATGACCTTGTCAGGTTGGCTGCGGCGAGGAGGGGAGGTAAAAAAAAATCATCCCCAACCCCAAAAATGAACTCAAACACCGCACAAGTCCCGTATTCGTCGGAACAAAGATACTTTTGCGGGGTGAGGATACGCGACGGACAACGCACCCGTCTCGAGAGCCTGTGTCGATGCTCCGAGGCGGTTCGCGGGACGCCGTAGTGTGCCTAAACGGGCACAAGGCCATCAAGGTCGAACAACGCGCACCCCCATTCACCAGGCCCCTCTGTGGAGCCGCGTTCTGCGCGGATGGCGTCTGCGCACGCCGCAGTCGCGTAGCCAGAACGCAAAGCTCCGAGGGGGGAGTGGCGCGTCGTACGACCTGCGAAGACGCTGCGGTGCGGCAATCAAGCATGAGATTGAGAACGAGAATGTGATGGACAAGATCTCTTGGCACACGGTAATGCCTCCGACCCGGCTTTCATGCAAGAAAACAAGGGTCTGGAGGGACGCCCAGGGCTGAGAAGACTCGGGGATGGTCGGAAGAAGAGGGAGATGACGAAAGCTGTCCACCACGCATGCGGCAAGCTGAAAGAGGGGACGATGATCAGCTCAATTGTCAACACGAATACAAACATGAAACGTTACTATTGAACGGGCATCTCCCATTCCGTTCAAGTGACCCCACGCACTGGTGTCATCGACCAACGTCGTAAATGAGCGCAGAATCTCACGAGGGCGGACAGGGGCCCGCTTACCGTTGGTTTCGCCACAATCGTCAACTAAAACGCGGTACATAGATTTGAACAAGGGAACAACGAGTTGTCCGATCAACAAACTCATGTACAAACAGTGCCGCCCTCGTACATGTGCACTTGAAACAATAGGATGGGCCAGATCGAGCCCATGCCTTAGGCGCCAATGGTACCAACACATAACCCTTGTGCGTGGATTCCATGCGGCGTGTACTCGCATCATGCATAATTTATTTACCCTCATCAAAATAGATGAATGATGCCATTTCGTTGTTGATCATGTACTGGAATGATGGAGGTGGCGTCCGTTTTCAAGGCTGTTTCTTTCCGGACCACTTCACAGTGTCACGCCAACTTTACGCAGTTGGGTACAATCATTACTGGATCGAGTTATCCTATTATTGCAGGTCCTTTTATTCTTTCCGGACGTCCAGATACTGCGGTGTGGCACAAGCAGCAAAAGGTTTGGCCGAGCACCAATCGGATCACCCTGCCATTGATCGATGGGCATTGTCCCAAAGTGTAGAAGGTGAGAACCACTCGGCGATCGATCTCGGTCTGGCGACTGCTTGGTAAGATTTGATCCTAGTATTGGTGAGTGATCTTGCCAAGACCTGATTTTGATCACCAACTTGATAATCCGCACTCGACCCACGGTGGTGACATTGGTGATGCATTTGAAATGACTTGTCCAGCCTGTCTATCTTGGTGAAGCTCGGGTAGAATGATAAGCGCCCCAAGGGCGATGCTCTCTTACCATCCCATCCCGACTTATTCCGAATCCTGTGACTGCGGTCATGAACGTTTGGCCACTCATCCAATCCACCTTAATCTATAATGTAAGTTCCGGGAAACAGCCTTGGACGAAATGTGGTATGCTTGCACTGCAGGAGTGGCTAGTACGGTCGCTTGTCCCAAACTCAAAATTATTTCTTCACACGAAGATCGGAAGAAAGACTTTTGCGGTTGACGAGGAAACGGTGTTCTCGTCGGATTCACTGCAATAGGAATATAAACGTTTCTCACTGAAACCGCTTAGTCTGATTAGTTTCATTTACGTTTGTTTGCGGCATTGCATCATGAAAGCATTACCACAGGCATCCAACGCTCCACGATCGCACATGGACATACCATGATCCGTGCATAGCTCTTTCAAAGCGAGGGCCATTCGTGTTAAGCTTAATCACGCCAAGGTAGAAGGAAACCGACTTGCAGGTACTTGACAGCGTTACAAACCACTATGGAGGAGACTCTAAGCAGGAGGACCTCGTGTCTCTTTTACTTCAGTGGTGTGCCTCATGGTGTTCAGGGCCGTGATAGTCGAGTCTGTATACTATAGGAGAGTGAGCAAAGCAATAACGCGAGCGACGAGCCCTTACCCGAACCGCATTCGGGGCAACGGCGGTTTTTGTTTTGAGGAACGGTGAACCAATGAAGTTCATGCGAGTCGGCCGGCGAGCCAGTGCACCCAATGATACGCTCTGTATCCTGTAAAAATGTGATATAAATGGACATAAGGAAATGTGGCTCAAGATGAACCCACCAAAGAGTGGACTTTGATAGGATCTTGGAGAGTGCCTACGCGACTCGCGTCGAGAGGTTGCAAATCAAAGGCTTCATAACCCTCCATTTCACCCAGGAGCTGGAAACGCTCAAGACCTGTTGCTTGTTGTTCATCCGTGGGGATTTCGCCCGTTTTTCCACCTGGACCGAAAAGTTGGGGAGGGGGAGCGCCAGAACGGCGAATAGTGGTGGTAGAGAGCGCGCGGAGTGTGGCTGGACGAGCCGCGCAAAGGGCCGCTGGGCGAATGGCGCGAAGAGCGGTGTTGAGCATGATGGCTGAAGTGGTCGATGGTACAAACCGGGTGAAGCGTGACTCGGAATTATCTTGTCACAAGTGACGGGTGACAACGGTGCTAGGCGAGTTCAGTCTCTGTACATTTCGGCGCGTTCGATTTCTCATGCAGCCCATGGTTGAATTCCTCTCTGTTTTCTTTCCTTGGGATCGTGCCGAGACGCGTTCGACGTACGTTTGACGGTCACGATGCCGCTCCGTCGGCATTGCTTCGAATGCAGCTTACCATATTAGGCATGCGTTTACGAACGTACGTTACGCTAAGTGGAGCATTGAGAAATACATTCGCGATAGTCTTTTCGTTTTCACCCCGCCTGCCTCTACACTCTTTTTCCTTCCTTTCCTTTCGGACAGTTTTCTGCACTCCCTTCTGCCGGGCCCAATGGCAGAAACCCAAGTCCCGCCTCGTGCGGGCTCCCCTGAATCTGCTACGCTGGTCGTTCTCCAAGCCTACGATGATACGACAGCCCAATGCAGCCCGCCACCCTCCGCAGGCAGTACTCAGCCCGGTACAGCAAACACCAGTCCAGCAGACTCGCCATCTCGATCAGACTTTCGACTTTCAGCAATATCGTGCTCCTCCACTGTCAACTTGATTCCTCCCCGCCCCAACCGTGGCTCTCGCGGCGAGTTTAGAGAGTCGCCCTTTAGGTGGATTCACCCTTCACTACCTGATCTTTCGGTACACGAGCAGGAACCTGGTTTCGAAAATGCCACGGACAAGGGCAAGAAGCCTGCCATGCGAATGTGGGAAGGCTGGAAAGTTGTACTATTCTGTTCTTGTAAGATTATAATTCATTTCTCGGGAGTTTATTGTAATTTGTTCCTGCGGGTATAGGGCTGAACCTCTTGCTGTTGCTCATTCCCGTCTCAGTGAGTCAATCCGTGGGCTGTGGTTGCGCGACGCTGATCGAGCACAGTGGGTACTCAGTTCTGTCATGGAAAAAGACCACAAACTAGTGTTTATTTGTGAGTGATAGGCTTCAGCATAAAAACACAAATACTCAAGCGTTGTAGTTTGTATTCTCTCAATGATTCCACTCGTCAAGGTATTCTTCTAGTGATGCTGACCGTTCGTATTGTTGACCTTAAATAGCTTCATGACCTCTCCATCAGAGAGCTGGCCATCAGGTTCGGCGGAACAAAGACTGGGCTGCTTAATGCAAGCATGGTACGTGGATATGACATTTCAGCCAATGCTCATATCTCATTCGTTGGGGTTTAAGAGTAATACGTATGGAACCTGATTCGCATAATACTATTGACTAACTAATCCCCCTAGTGTTGAGCTAGTTATTGCGGTTAGTATGAGTGCATTCCAGGTCGTCTGTCGAATCACCGAGTTGATCGGGATCTACAGATAGCTGCGTTGCGAAAATGCGAGCTCCGCGTCGTCCAATCTTCATGTTCGTCATTCTTCTCATCGGAATGATTCTATACTCATTCGGAAGGGCAGTAATCGGCTCGATATTAAGCAAACTTTGTAGGTTCCTTCCCGTTACGTGGGCAAGGGTTTTCTTTACCTCTTCATACACTAGTGCTCATCCTCGGAATGTGCTTCTTCGCCGGTGGTTTGCGATTTTCGGAACAAGGACTCGATCAGAGTAAGCCAAGCTATCGAACTACTATCGCCATCACTGAGCACCAGAGCAGCCGCGACTAAGACTCATTCTTCGCTGCTTAGCATCAGTGTCGGTGCATTACTCCTACCAGCAGCCTATCATTTTGCTCTTAGTGGAGGGAAAGAGTCGAGTTCTGTTGAACAGAGAAAAGATATATTGAAGATGAGTCACGGAGTGAGCATCTCACTAGCCTCAGGCGATATCTCATATAATTCTTTGATAGGTGTCCATCGTTCTCTTCTTCAGTGAGTGGAACGTGCCAATTAACGACATCATTCACCCAGCACTTGAAACAGTTTACGTCTTTTATCTCCTGTTTCAGTTTTGGTCGCATCGACACCTCTACAAAGATTCGAAGCTAAAAAGCAACAGGTTGTCTGTGAAAATCCCTATCAACCCTCGCTTTATCCCGCCAAAGCGGATATTCAGTGGGGAGACTTTGAAGACGTCGCAGTCGGAATCTGAGTCTCTGCATTGGAAGTCTTCCGCGACTACGGGACCGAAGATTGGCGCATTTCCTGGGATGTCAAGTCGATTCAGCCTCCGTTCGCCTTCAGAGACGACCCTGACAACTCCTTCGCTCAACGTACCTATTAACGCCGAAAAGACCATCGATTCGAACCCCACCATTCGTTTGGTCACACAAGCATTAAATGACTACGGGATCGATGGTTCTTCTGGGAGCTCTCCCCTGTCGCAGCCAGAGTCTCGGGCGCAATCCATGGACGGGGCGTCAACCAACATTGAGGACGATTATCGCAACACACCTGAGCCCACAAACACTGATATGCTCCCACCACATGATCGAGGGTCCACTCTCTCGAACGAGTCGTTCAAAGAGCCGAAATTAAGTCTGACCCTGACGTTATTTCTGCTGACCGTAGTGACCATTGTAAGCGTTATCTGATACAAAACTCAGGCAGCTGAAATACGTTCTAGCTAGCCACGTTCAACGCGGAGGACCTTGTAGAAAGTATGGACGCGATCAGCACATCAATCAGCAAGCAGTGGGTCGGCTTAATTCTGCTTCCAGCCGTCAGCTCTATTGCAGGTAAGCCGCAATCCACCCCGGGTCGAACGCCCTTCAACCACCTGAAACAGAGTGTATTACTGCAATGAATGTCTCCGTGAAGGATCAACTGGGATTGAGTGTCAGCGTTGCTGTCGGGTCTGCAATAGTGCGTTTTCCCGAAAACTGATCTTCTTTCAAGCCAATGCTTATACCGACTCTTCCAACCCAAGCAACTCACGCTACTCATTATTCCGTGAGTCAACTGGTGTCCAACTCATTTATAGTTTGAGATTCAATGAAAAAGTTTCATGGTAACCCTCGGATGGGGAATAAACAAGCCGTTGGCACTACTCTTTGACCCATTCGAGTCCGTCGTAAGTTATACTCATGTAAACAAATCCGTCCCACGCTTACCGCCTTCATCTCAGGTACTCTACATCTCTGGCAAGTCGTTTTTGAAGTGTACCAACTAATGCTGATGTTGCGCTTTAGTGCAAACGATGAGCCACGTCGTCGCAGACGGGAAGTCTAATTGGTTAGATGGCGCAATCTTGATTTGTGAGTTTCCCAGATCCTTGAATAGCACGGACCTCATCAAAAGCAGCACTATACGTGATCATCGCGGTTTCATTCTGGTATTATCCAGGTATTTCCGATCAGATTGAGGTAGTGAACCTTGATGTTGACGAACCGTTTTATCAGGTCAACCAAGTGAGGTCTCGGTTTGCTCTATTACCTCGTAGAGTTGAAACACGACATACATCACTATGACCTACCATCTTCATGGACACTTTTGCATACATGTACCTGTATTCATTCTAGCATCTTCGCAGTGTATATTCCATCATTCCTTTTTAAACTACTTTCATTTACAACTTCACTACTAAAAGTGACCTATAGATTGAGTGTCCAATTGTTCAGATTGTAAGATCTACGATAAATAGTAACGGTCACCTGAACATCACAACCAATTAGGCAGGAGAGCGGTTACGCCGAAATGCGAGGCGCACCAATATGACCCATGCCAGGTTCCATGATCCAGACTTTCCTCCCATCTCCATAGTGGTGCCCTTCGCCTTCAGAATGATAGTGTTCGAGCCAGGCTTCTCGCAAACCTTCGTCAACGGCCCCCGTGACTATCCTCACTTTCGGAAAGGCCTTGTGAAGCACTGATAGACCCCCATTACGAGCCACGAGGAAGGTGACAAAGATGATATGATCCTGTTGGACGCCATGATCCAGGAGAGTGCGAATGGCCATGAACGCAGACGCGCCGGTACCGATCTGATGTCACAACAACATGAGCGACCTGAAGAACAAGCCAAGACCGCTTACCTGTGCGTCCAATAAAAACACCCAGGTATCGACCGCGAGATGTCGCTGACGGATACATTTGGGAAGCATGACGTGCAGGAGGAGCGGCTCTCCTGTCGTTGCGTCCGACTGCACCAGCAAAGACCCAATCGTCACGTCACTCAGCACGCGTTGCAGACCTTTTTCGAGTGGACCGCCTCTGAAATGTGAACGTGAGACCAGGTTCGCAGGGGGAGCGCGATCGACGTACGATCGGATGATGGACACACCACAGATATGCTAAAGGATGGAATGAGCTTCTGGAACCCGGGATGAATGGCACGGACAAACCTTGACATGGAGCTCTTTGCCGGTCGTTTCCGATTGCGTTGGTGTCACGATAACCTTGTCTCTATATGGAAGGAGTTCCATTGCCTTCTCCACCAGAAACGTAGCGAGTCTATCAACGAAGAAAATGAAGTCTTGTCGGGGAGTTGTCTCGTCACGTAAAATGGTATAAATCCCCTGGGTGAAAAAGTGTGTGCAGTTGGACATATAGGTTGTATGAGACTGACCTTTAACTGGGGTGCCTGCGGCAAAACGATTAAGTTCAAGGCTTCGTGACTCCCGTTGGGATCGAGATGGTTGTTGATATTGGTACAAGCCATGTTCTTCCGGAAATGCCGGGCTCGTTCATTCATCTGGCGCCTGACATGGGTAGAGATAAGATCGATTGCAACGGAATTGTTCGAACCAGGAACGACCTGGAAAAATGGAACTCAGAGGGATTGTTGGAAAGATCAGAGGAACTCACGATATCCGCATAGCGGGATGTTGGAAGAACGAAATGGTCGAAAGCGGGTTTGACATAACGAAGATATCTGTAATCGAGTCAAGCATCTATTCGAGGCCTTAAGTCACCAAAAACAAACTGTTCAAGTACCCCTTCCACATTCCGGCCCCGTTCTTTGACATCTCGTTGGATGCGTCGTGCAAGCATCACATCCGAGTCGCATTGAACGAATACCTGAGCAACGTCAATGAGCGACACAGTGTAATACAATGCGTAAATCTCACCTTCAGGTCGTACAAAGCCCGCAAGCTTGGATCATGCAAAGCCATAATACCCTCAGCTGAAGCTGCATTTAGGTCTGCATATGTGCTGAGCAGAACGCATCATACCAATGATCACAGCAGCCCCATATAGGTATTTTGTCTCATCCAGTCGTTGATGTTCCGCAAAAGAGTAAACTGGTATATTCGTCTGTCTGCACGCCTTCAAGTCTGCAATACACTAGAAGCAAAATTAACCACGTATACCCCCAGCACAGGATTCTCGGAACACGTACAGCTGCAAACATGGGCATGTCGAGAGCATCAGGGTGATCAAAATCGAATCTATTTGCGTGAGCAAGCGCAATCTCTTCCTCTGTATGATCATTGTAGAAACTATCCTGTTGGACAATGAACGCTGGTTAAACAACTCTTGTCATCCAGTAGAAAACCCATACTTGAGACAAAATCACAATGGTTGGAACCGAGCCCAATGACTTCACGATTTGTCTAGCTACATGAGTCTGGCTAGGGTGAGTTGCCGTTGTATCCACCAGACGGGAAAAGGCTCACCTTTCCACTTGCTGAACCACCTACAACAGGGACATGTGTATTTAGCAAGATGTACTTCGAAAGACCCAGAGTGCCTTACCCGCTATTCCAATGACGAACGCGTCGCATACAGGAATACCGTCTTGGCCGTACCTTGTGAGGAGCGCCAGTCAGAACTTGCTGCTTGAAGAAGTTATAAGCTCCGAAATTTCACCAGGGAGGTCTTCCGTGAGATTTCAGCAGGATGTTCTTCCTTGCCTGAAAGGAATGGGTCGTATTATTGCGATACTCCTCCGAGACGTCGTGCAGCTCTGAGTCTTCTCCAAACATCACGAAGGTCGCCGAAGTTGGCAATGGAAGGGATTACTCAACCTAGCAAGAGGCTGCAGTGCGGTCTAGAAGTGCCTCCTCGCAGTATTTGTAGTTGTCGGCTACAAATCGCTAATGTATGTATGGTCATAAATTATGGATCATAATGGAGAGCTCGGCGGCGGCGGGGCAAACTAATTAGGATCTACTATTTACGGGTACACAGCCTAGATTCATTAATTTGTGACCCTACTTAGGCATCCAGCAAGAAGTCGGCGATTTTGCTCCGAAGATCTGCCTCATCTTGTGGTTTCTGAACCCAAAGCTCGCCGTTGTCCATTAGGACTGACTGTGCGCCTTGTGCGCGAGGCTCTGCATGACTCACAGGGACCCACATGGGCAGGGGAGCAGACAATGGTGATTGACCGCTGGGAACGGCACCTGATGGCGTGGGCCTGGAGGCCCTGGTGCCTCTACTAGTGAAGGTAGTTCGGCAGGCATAACAAAGGTGTACTGAAATCGATGGTTGTTCATCAGATGTGGCTGAGACATCCGACGGCGCTGGCGCTCGGAGATGAGCAGGATCTGGGCTGAGTCTCGCATCCGAGTACGACCGTATTGCGATACGGCTTTTCCAATCGTCCAGCCCACCTTGGATAGGCCTGCATGCTTTCAGCCACCACTTCCTTTGACTGGAACTGGTACACTGACCTCTGACAAAATATGCATAAGCCCAGTGAAGTATTTTTGGGTTCCAGCTTGGCACAAGTACGGACGATCGTGGAAACGGTCGACGGATAATCTTTTTCCAAACCAACGATAAAATCTGCGAAGAAGGTTGGGAAAGTTCAGGTTCACGGCTACAATCGAGTTACCTTTTGTCAAACCAGGAATACCAGCCGTAGCACGTATTTGCTTGTCTCGACCAACAACACGAATCGAATTCCACCATGCAAACATCGCGCATTCCTTCACAGTCACATCCCTGAGTGGCCGGACTACTCGTGTGTTCTCTTCCGTTGTCGATGCACCGGAATGCCACTCTTCCTGAATCTCATCCAGTATCGAATGACCTCCTCCCTGTGAGATGCACGAGATCAAGGAAATGGAGAGCGTGGTTAATGATGTTCCGAGTAATAAATGTGATGCTTGACGTGACCGGGCGGTGTACAAAAGCAAGAGACGAACGAGAACTCTGATGGCGCTCGAGACGGCTGTCTGTGTTGGTAATGATTCGAGGTATGTGCGCAAGGCATCAACGGGGGTAACATCAGGGGATGGTACAAGGCGCAACGCTATTGGGAATGATCATCCAGGCACACTCAATGAAACCGTGTTTGAAAGTACCTTCGGTATACAATCCATCCTTTCCTAGCTCAATTGCAAGCTGGGACCGACTGTGATGTGTCGTTGTAACCGTTTGCCACCATGACTCATCGAACGCATGTTCAAGGCGAAGCGAAATCAAATCAAACTTTGGATAGGACGTAAGAGTTGCCACGATCTCTTTCGTTCTATCACGCGTCTGTAGTGTGCAAGTGTAAATGAAACTCGCATAGGAATAGTGGATGTCGTACCTCAGGGAATGCATCGCATACTTCCACGTAACATACAGCACATGATGGCCACACGTTCGCGCTCCGCGGATGATTGGTACCTCCTCGAGGCTCGCCGTTCAGGGAAGGTTGGTTAGCGAAATACGTTCTGTAGACTATATCAAGGAGCACAGATGATCCGAGGCCACCAGAGAATCCGAGTACAAGGGATCCTGAGGCTTTGAGTTTTGGTCGTTTGGATGTGCCTGCATGTGCATTGATCGATGGTTCCAGGGACCGTCGCAACTTCAGCGTCACGAGAGGAGTAAAACACTCTCTGAAGAGCAGTTTTTAACACACTGAAGATCAAACAAGATGGAAACTTACTTGCAGTACACTGCATGTCGTATCACGACTTTCCCAGGATTCGCCTTACATTTTATACAATCTCTGCCTTTATTGAACCTGAGACGTCCTTGGAAGTGTTCAATGATTGTGGGTAAATATTCTTTGCTTACTTACGAGGCATGAGTTCATCGTGGTCGACGGCTGGATTACCGCAGGAAGACATGGTATTAGTGCGCTTGCAAAATCTTATCGTTGCCGTTTTTGGTACCGTGCCACTTGCTTTCAACAACTTCAACAACCCCTGCTATGATTCATACTACTACCTTCAAGGTATGCGTTGGACAAATATACCAATAGTATGTTTCGGTTGCGAGACTGAAAACCGTTCTTTGACTTTCCCCAGGTTTTGGATCGTTCTATCCGAGCAGTGGACACACCTTCAAATCTGTTAGGTCGTTCTCCTGCACTCTTGGGTTTTCCATCGATGCGACGCAGTGCACATTCAAGTTATTCCTTGCATGAGGTTACGGGTCGCGACTCGCACTCAGTTGTTGCTGAGCCTGACGAACATCTGCTCTTTCCCTTGCGCTTCTCGACGAATCTCATGGATTAATGATCCGTAAGTTTCGAACAGGTCCTAGGGCCCAGTTGTATATTGATCGAGTTGAGCTTCTAGTCTTGACTGGTCTTTTTCGTCATGTGCGGCTGATGGTCTGCGTTATAACGTCGGCGGCTGGAACCTAACATCGTTGGGCTATAAAGTCTCTTCTCCACGGTTTTATTACACAATTCGTTGCAGCATATCGATTAGTCGCATTCCGGCCCTCCTCGACAAGTTACTTCAGCGTTCATATATCGTCGTCATGGTCATCAACGTCGTTAATTCCTTCAAGTCCCAGGCTTCCAAGACCTTCGACAAGAGCAAGATCTGTTGCAACGTCCGAGTAGGCGAGCGCTTTTCTTCCGTGGACGTCTCTTTTGGCTTGGGCAAGAAGCTCTTCAAGTTTGGTACCACTACTACTGTCGTGGACATCAAGGCAAAGTCATTCGAAGACGTAGTGAGCAGAACCATCCCTGTGAATCATTCGCATCTGAAACTGGTCCTTCAGAAGTCGGTTCGGTCCTCGTCTCTCCTCAACGAGAGCGTCAGTGTCCGCGCTGGAAAGCAGAATATTGTTTCCAAAGTCAAGTCAGCGAGGAACAACATCACCAAGTTATTCAAGTTCACTGGTCGTGGTTCGGCGATTGTTCCGGCCGCCGATCCTTTCGTCGTCCCTGCCTTCGACAATTGTAGCACAGCAGACTATTCATCCACTCTACTCCCTCCGCCTATCGTTCAACACCCATGGTTTGATGCCCCTGTGGCCACCGCATCCGAATCCATCCCTCATAGTCGCCCAAGCTTGGAGGCAACCGGTTCGCCTCTTGCCTCTGGAAAGAACGTCGCCGACGAAAGCATCGAAGACTTGGCCTTCGACTTTTGCGGCATAGTCGAAGTATTGTCCCCGTCATCAACCGGGCAGCTTTTCGTGATCCCAGTTTCCCCGTCCGATGCACTTTCTTCGACGTCCTTGCTCAACGTGCAACTTACGACGAAGGAGGAAGATGGGATCACACTCGCGGTCGTGAATACGAACCAGGGAGGATTAACCTCGCCTGCCTCGCGCATCTCCTGGTCGAGCAGCGGCTCTGAGGTCACCGTTTATTTTTCCAGTGACTCGCTCTCCGCTCCCTCTACGGCGAGTGAAGCCGGTTTGGTTAGCTCAGAGACCAAACCATCAGCTATTGCTACTTCCTTCGCAACGAGTGTTGATGCACAAGATGATCACCAGCCCTTACCCACCGCACCCCGTGGGCTTCGCAGGATACCAAATTATGAAGACTTAAAGGTGAGTTGCTTCAAATTCTCTAGACCCTACCTTTGCTGAAAACATTAATCCAGAACTTGCAGACCATCTCAAATCGCGACTTTTCGTGCTCCGATGTCTCGGATGGAGCGAACTCTAGCATTCATGCAATACCATTGCATGGATACGTGCAATGCGACAATCTGAGGGTAACTAGTAATTCGTCTGTTGATGATTGTTGCTGATCACCATGCTCAGAAATCATTCTTGCCGTTCGAGCACAAAATATGTACTTCATCGATTCACCAAACGAACAAGTTTGAGAAGCTTCGAGTAAAGATACCATTTTCGTTGATACAATGCAGACGCTCATTCTAGCACCGCAGGCATGGTTGATCACTAGATGTCACGAAGCATCCCATAATACGTGGAGGACGTCCGCTGCACGAGTACACAGCGAACGTCGAAAGGTCATTTCTGTATCCTCTGGCCGCCAGTTTTTGCAAGGCGTCTTTCGTCCCTCGTCTCGTATACGAGGACACGTTTCCAAACCAGCGTATCAGCCTTTACCACCGTCGTCACTTCCCATCTGGTCGTGTGCCAAAATTACGCGCTCGAGTTCAAAGACGAAGAGACGTCGGAGGATGACGAAACAGTCAATGAGAGAATTGAAGGCACGACTCGACTCGATGGATATCGATCCGAGCCCAGACCGACTTTCCCTGACCCAGTGACGTTTCTTTCGTCATACCCTGACTCGTTTTTTCTTCATTTTTCATTCATTTCATTTCTCTTCTCAATTCAACAGAGCCCGCCTACCGGATTTTCCGCGTACGTTGCGTCTTCTGTACCGTGCTAACTTGGATGTTGTTAACAGAGCTTCTAGCGATCAATAACTGGAGCATGCATCACCTTCTGTTTCCACATCAGTCTTGTACACAATCCGCAACCCGCCCCAGTTTTACCTTCGTCTTTCCCCTACTACGGGATTTGGACCGATTGAAGTTTCTCTTGAAATTACTCGACCCGACGTTTCTTCCCACATACCAAACACTCGTCTTCCCACATCCATGTATGTTTCTGGTTCGAATTTATCCATAGTGTTCTTTTCCTCTGCGATGTATGTATGCGCGTTTCAGATGATTTTATGTTCAAGGGCGTTTTTCGGCCAGATAGAAAACTTATCATCGATCTGAAGCGAGAAGCGATCCAGACATTTCAACTACAAGTGGCTCGGGATAGGGCCAGCCTGTGTTCAAATGCAAAATTTCATTCTCTTCTCTATCCTACATTGCATTCCGCACACAGGAGAACAAGGAAAAAAGCTCAACTGTTCTTCTGTGCTGTAGCCTCTTTTACTTTGGTGCAAGCATCCTTCAGCGCGTTTGCGGCCACATCAAAGTCGGATATCTACAAGATATGATTAAAGGCAAAGACGCATAGACTTTCGGTACAAACCTCGTTCCAAATCTGTGCGCTGCATCTAACCCACCATTTCCCATTGTGTCTAAATGCTACGGCAGAGCACTGCCATTGGAGTAACAAGGTATCGATAAAGATCTGGTGGACCTGATCGGTATGCTCGATCTCGCCAGAGAGAGGTAGTTCCACGTTGACCTGTATTAACACGTCAAACGAACACGACAGGGAGGAGTGTCATTGCCCACTACAGACCATGTTGAGTGTCAGATTACCCTCCGGGTCCATAACGGTGGTACCAAGACGTTCCGCTAGATATTTCCCTCCATCGATGGCGAGCGCGTGCGTATACTCGTTAATCTGGTGCTCTCCACCCAACCATTCCCTAAAGTCGATCGCTGCGGGACAGTCAGGAACAAGGTTCGCGGATGGCTATTAAGTGCGTTGACCTGCACCGATGCTCAGCTGCGGGACGTAATCAATTGTTCCAGTCCCTAGGAACGGGTTGAACGACGGAATGGTCAAGGCGGTGTTGATACACACATTCAAAGAGCTTGACAAATTCCTGAGGCGCTTGATAATCATCGTCGTGCGGAGACTTGTAGGTGACCGGGGTGGGAATCGGCGACTTGATAAAATGCTGGTTTCTATTTTTTCCTCCAACTGAGCAATCAGAAATCGATGGAATGGAATTTAATCAAACCTCTTTGGAACATAAAGAATGGCGCTGCTTCTCTTTGAAAAAAGCCACTTGTGGCAGTTCTTCGAGGAATGAAGGGTTCGGATTCCAAGGGAGTAAAGGAGGACCTACGGAAACCCAAAAATCGGGCTGTGCTTCAGAGAGGTTGATGTCCAATTCTTGACCTATCGAGTGAGCACCATCCACGACGCTGATGACCCCGGCCTCTCGGCAAATTGCCACCATCTCTTTCCAAGGAAGCGAGACTCCCGGGAGAGCAGCGATGGAATCGATGATTGCGACGATTTTCCGCTTCCCCGTCGTGTCATCAACTTTTATCAGCTGCTTGATATGCTCTTGGAAATCTTGAACGATCTTGGTTCGTTGAGTCGGGAATTGAAGGTTAAATGTCGACACAGTGGGGTGAGGCAAAAGGTCTGCGATATATTTGAGCTCTTTGGATACGGAACCATACATGGTCGTTGCTGGGTGGAGTGAGGTCAAGGGAATGATATCTCAGGCTCGAAGGACGCACCTCCAACCAGAATGTCACCCTCATTGAAGGCGAAATTACGCAGGACGGTCGTGATGCCGTGCGAGGTATTGTTTACGATGATGCACTCATCCGTCTCCGCCCCAATGAGCTTTGCGATGCGTTCTCGGACGCGATTCAGATGGTGGATGTAGGTAACTCTGATGAATCTGTCCGGATTGGCCTCCGCTTCATCAGTGAGATTGTCGCAAAAGGAACGAACAGGAAGTGGCAGCGAGCCATATGAACCTGTGAATCGGTGAGGCAGCGGATCCTATCGGATAACGAGACACTCACCGTGGTTGAGGTTGATGTAGTTTGGCTCAAATCCAAAGAGTGCGCGTGCGTCGTGTCCAAATGGTGGGGGCGATGTCTTGTAGAGCTCGGTAGGGTCCACGGATCGCCGGGGAGGCGACTTTGTAGCGGTCATGAGTTAACCGAGGAGGCCCCCGGGTTCCCTTATCTCATGATCCCCATTTGAAGGTGACCTTATCGTATCCTTGTTGACTCCTTAGTATGTCCTCACTTTGACGCCGTCGTCTTTCATTTACCCATTCCGGATCCACCAATGGCGTCCGCTTTCTTCTATGGAACGTTGTTGCACCCGAAGATATTGAAGCGAGTCATCGGACACAATGGGTCTCAGCTTCAGATCAGGCCAGCACTCCTGCTCGTAAGCCGCTGTCCACTCGAATCCGATAGCATTCTCACACAGACAATGTGTAGGACTATACGAGGCACAAAGTCAAAGTACACGAGCACTATGTTGTGGTGCAGCTTCATCACTCACTCTCGATGGGTTTGTAGGATGCAGATTACCCGGGTATAGTCCCTTACGCTCAAAGTCGGGCCATGTTTCGTGGAGATCTCGCACTTGAGGAAAGATCTGTGAGGGGATCGTTGGTGATAGGGCTTTCTGACGGAGATATGAGACGGTTGGATATTTTCGAGGGGAACGTGAGTACGAATTCATTGACCCGAAAAACGATGGTAACTTTTGTGGTTAGGAATACACACGAGAACAGGTTCTTGTATACCCACTGGGACTCCCTGTTGCTCTCGATGATATAGAGGCGACGGGCGTGGTGCCCAAAGTCCTGCCCCCAATACCTCCACCAGACGAGCTATCGAGTCCACTCGAGGTGAATACCTACGTGTGGTGCTCTAAGCTGTCTGAGCTACAACCAACGCTGTGGACATTTGAGGAGTTTGTCAAGGAAAGTGCATGGAAATGGATAGGCCCTACATCCGAGCGTAACGAATACTACACGGATGGAGTCGTTGTTCGCACAGCATAGGAAAACATAAGGCATAGACAAAAATATCACCTTGTGCTTGAAGTACCAAGTTGGTTCGCTAATAGGCGAAAATGTCTGCAACAACACTGCTGCCAGCGTCGGGCGAGGCCCACTGGACGCCCAAACGTACAAGGAGCTCCAACAAGTGGACCCTGATCCGGCTGATTCTCCCTGCCTCGGTTATCGCTGCTTTCCTTCTCTTTTTTTTCACCCTCAGCATACTCGACGAAACTGGTTGCTATCTTCCTTGGAAACAACCAGGTCGATCACATCCGTTGACCTGCTCTCAAATTTGCTGACCGAACCTCTCAAGATGTAGTGTTTCCCGACTTCTCCAACTACATTAATTTCCTTCAGACCCTTCCTCGGTCTCAGTTTCCCATTTGTACGTCACACAAACTCGCCTCGTAAACATCAATTCATTATTACTATCATCTTAGATCCAGATAACAATGGGCGCATCATTGCCGTCGGTGACATCCATGGTATGAACCAATCGCTAAGGTGTGCTTTGCGCCTTCCCACGTCCCCCCTTTGTTAATTACCTCCTGCAGCGCATTGCTCACCAAGATCTCGTACGATCCACAGTTGGACACGTTGATCCACTTGGGCGACATAGTCCCCAAGAGTAAAAAGGTCTCGTCCGACCCCGTCTTAAGCTTTATGTCGACGAACAACATTCTCGGCGTCCGTGGTAACAACGACCAGACAGTCATCGAATGGAGAGCCTGGATGGGCTGGATAATGACCCTTCCCGGCGGTATAGAATGGCTGGAGGATGTAGATTCAAATTGGGCTCATCTCGATCAAGACGAGCCCAACGCTGAATTCAATGCTTGGCTCAAGAAATCGCACCCCAAATGGCATGTTTATGTGCCCAGCGGCTGGGAATTGCTAGGAAAACACTACAAGATGGCCCGCGACATATCTCAGGCCCACTATGACTACCTTTGCTCTCTGCCTTTGGTTCTATATGCGCCGACGGCCCACACTTACTTTGTTCATGCTGGATTGCTGCCCGCCGATCCAACTCGCAAACTTGGTGATCCTAAGCAACCACTCTCTCATTGGCCCACTACTGCTGACCCGGAAGAGGACGAGCTCGTTCTTCGCGGTCTTCAAGAGATGGCATTGGTAAACGAAATTCCTCAAAATCAAGACCCGTGGGTTGTGATGAACATGCGAAGTCTCTTTAAAGGGGGAAAGGTGGGAGAGAAAGCCCACAAGGGAACTCCGTGGACCGAAACGTGGAATGATGTAATGAGCGACTGCTCTGGCCTGTCTAGTTTGACGACGGGCAGCTCTCTACACTGTTTCCCATCGATGGTGCTATATGGTCATGCCGCAGCTCGAGACCTTGATGTGAAGCGATGGTCAGTTGGTCTGGACACTGGTTGTGTAAGTGATCCAATCCTGTTGTTTGCCCAATTTGTTGACGCGGGACTCCACCAGGCATATGGCCGTCGGTTGACCGCCGTCGTTCTCGACGCGAAGTCGCTCTCGCCCCAGACTCACTCAGAAATCATCGATGCGTCGTTGAGCGATTCCTACATCCCGTACGGAGATGAAGGAACAGCCCAAATCATAAGCGTCAAGTGTCACAAGTGAACCGTCCCTTCTTAATCCTTACTTTTTACATATTTAACACCATACGCATATCCTGGCATTCGTTCACTCAGGGATTAAATTTAAATGGTTAGCGGGTTACTGCAATCATCCAGTAGAATACAAATTTGAGTGTTACTATGATCATTCTTGGGCCCCTGTCCTAGTTGACTGAACTATTCATTTATGGCCCGGATGCTCGAGGACCTGGGATCTCGGTCAAACAATGAACCGCAGATTGGTATCCTGACAGCCGGATGTATGTCAACTCCGTTTTGGGGCAGCCTGTAAAGGTGACTTACAATAGGGTGTGAACTCGAAAACTGATGCAATCGCATTAACATGGGGTCTCGTTGGGGACTATGGGTACGCACCTGGGGCTTTTGGTCATATTTCTCACTGAGAGTCCACCTGGGTACAAAATGAGGTTCATATATACCGCAAAACAACATAAAGAATCGACATGCTCACCTCATCTCTTGGAGGAGTTGTATATAGCTGGGGTTGGGGTTTCGCGCTATATAAAAGTATACCTCAATCACTAGGAATCGATTCAGTGTATTGGTAAACTTACCAAGAACTGTCAGAAAAGCCTGGCATCATAGGAATCATAAGGATTCGGAAATGTGGAGAAAGAAGTGAGGAGTACGCACATCACTCATGGCGCCTGTGCTACGGCCGCCAATGTCAGCGTCAGCGCTTGTCTGAGTATCCTTGCAACCACTCCAAGAAATCTGAGTGGACATGGGGACAGTAAGAATTAGCGCAGTCAAATGTATGGAGGTGAAGTCATCTTACTACGTCAGCAGCACTTGATCTTGTCGCTTTCGTGTATTCATAAGCCTTCTGTGAGCTTCCAGAGGCGACGTGGATGAGGTCAGTTACACCGTGAACCAGACCACCTATATCGCGCCTCTGGAAGGAAGAAAGAGTGGAAAACAATCCCTTTGCTGCACCAACTGTCATATTGGGTTCCTTTAGTTTCCCCTCCGTGGAATACTGTGCGATCAGTATTAAAGATATGCAGCAGAACAGTATTCATGTGCAACTTGGTGACAGGTACATACCGTGTATGGGAGATCTAAGAACAAAAAGGTCAACGCTATTCCAGGAAAATACTGGATACATACCCAACGCCGAACCAGAGTGGCATGCCTATCAAAAAGTTAGCGTTCAGATGGAACATTATAGCTTTTGCTTACATCAAAGATAGCTGTTAGACGACAGCCAATGGGAAGACCGCTAACCATAATCATGTGCATGTCCTGTAGAAGCCCTGAGACACAACTCGCGGAATCTAATATGACTGGCGAACATCGTCCACAATATGGGATGTCATCTTGAAGTCCACAGGATATATGACTGACGAGGAAAGGAATGAGGCCAAGTTCTAGGAGGTGCTGAATTAACTTACCCTCGTCAAATCCGTCTTCTTCGTCGCCATCCAGATCCTCCGTTTGTCCTCCGTGGCCCGAATCTGTTTAGAGCGTCAAGGAGGTCACCTTGTTATCACATAATAACCACATACAATGGAAGAAAAGAGAGTCATTGGCCCGAGCATCCCTCACAAGCCAGTGCATAGCATCGATCTGGTAAAACATAAGGTCACCCAAAATTTGTCTGGGAGAGACGGACCATGTTTTGCCGAGTCGGCTGTTGACGATGATGTTGTGAGTTGTCTGTGAGTATCACCATATCCTCCTCCTTGTAACCACGACCTGTTCACATCAATATTGTATTACCAGATGAAAAAAAGTTATGACACAAGCTCACCCGAGAGGAATCTCTTCATGCGCTGCACGTCTTCTATGCAACCCCGAAGTTCCTCTGACTGGCCAATGTAGTTTATACCAATCTGTAAAAAGGTGGGCGTGAGACAAGATGAGGAAATTTGAAGTGAAATCATACTAGCAACGCCTTCTTTCTCCCATTGCATTGCGAATATTGAAAGTAACCTGGTTGCGTCGGTCCGGCTGGAACTGGATAAGGGCCATACGTTTGCTGTCCAGTCGGGGGCATGGGTGGAGGACCTGGAGGGGTTTGGTAGCTCGGATTGCCGTAGGGTGGGGGATACCCCATGGGTTCGCGTGGGCCTGCAGGAGGTGCATATCCTCCGGGATAAGGAGATCTCGCCGGCGAAACTGGATATGGAGTGTATCCTCCGGGTGGAAAGTTTGGTGGGGGGTATTGTGCATACGTTCCTGGAGGAGGGGAGCTTATCGCGGAACCATTTTGTGTTGACAGGACGATTTGACTTAGATCAGTTGATTTAGAGGTATCATGTTATTGAGCTTACTTGACCGCTCCACCGGGATTCAAATATCCAGAGTGACCAGACCACATACTTTGATCGATGTGTTGTTTCGCGAGGTGGTAGTATAGATAATAGAGCTGCGCTTGGCTGAGCACAGCTTTACCATTACTATTACTCAAATCGACGTCTTGAACGTTCACTCCGTCTGAGTAGTACTCCACCTGGGGAGCAGCAGTAAACCTGACAACAACCCCTTCAAATACATATAGAAGCTGAGCCTGTGCGCACCATCTCCGCCGGAACTGCCCCAATACCAACGCCTTGAATCAACCGCTCACCCCACACCCAATTTTACTTCCCGTGGTACCTAAGGGTGATAAACACAGGCCAGTCCCGCCCCGCACATGCCCGAGAACGACATGCTGCTGCGACCCAGATGCACCTTGCCAGTGTTGGTGTACCAGAAGAGCTGCAAGCCGATGAGGTAGGTGTTGCGCGTCGACAAAAACAAAGGGGAATCCTGGGTGTGTCAGGCGGACGACATGATTGTACCAATCAGTCGTTTGACTTCAGCCTACACCCCGTTGAAGCACAACTCCAATAGAAAGCTATTTCATCGACTCGTCAAGTACAAGCATGTTGCGTAGCCGACGCTGCAACAAGCATAGTGACCATCACACGAGGTGGCTTGAAGATTAAAATATTGAAGGATCACACCGGCTGAGCCTGTCGAGGTGAGCTAACCGCGTGCTTGGAGACCACAATGTACCGCTACAAAGTTGACGTATTCGGATAAAAAGTTCGTGTCGGGTAACATTTTTGATCGATTCTGCGCGGAAGAATCTGAACACACCGCCATCATGCACGAGCCTTGCATTTCGGGTCCACACCACGTAGGCGCTCCATGCTTCCCGGTTGAACCCGCTTTTGACCATATAACGCCCTTCTTCTCCGTAGGTCCTATGTTCTAGCTCTCGCCGTGGTTAGTTGTAATGGATCCATCCCTGGACGAATCCCTTGTCGCATATAGCTTGTCCGAATACTTACTTGACCGTGTCAATATTCATGACACTATCACGCGATTGGTGCGTAACTGTCTGTCCTACTGTTCTCAAAATATTCATGACAGGTGTACGTCCCATAATAGTCGGCTTATTCGGACTGCAGGGATTTCGAGCGCCTTGGAAACGAAGTCTTTGCCTCCTCGGAGGTTACAATAGACAACTCGCTCATCACGAACGACGAACCTCAAGGTAAGCATTGCAGTCCAAGTTGGCGATACTCACCAGAGTGACACTGGGTTAAGGCAAGCCAGCCAAAGAAGAAGCAGAATCTTGGGCAAAGTACTTTGAACGATTCACTGCAGCACAACATCTCATGACGTGCGTCCATCTACCATTCTTGACATGCCATGTAGGCTAACAACGACAGTTGTGTCCTCGTTAACCTTCCACAACCTGCTCCAACTTGGAACATTGCCACGCCGAACAAGGCGACTGCATCTGCAAATGTGTTGGTCACCTTTCGACGTGATCGTGTACGAGGCGAGACGATCGCTCAACATGGGGTGAATGAATTCACAGTTGATACGTCGTTGTTCTCACTTCTTTCTAGAGCTACTACACCTTTGATTTAATACGGCAGACAGGTGTAGAACCAGGTTCCAACCCTTGGCGTATCTCGCACATGAAAGCTCATCCGTTTTGGTTCAAAGGAAACATGGAAGTCATGAGTTGATTGGCTTAGCCCAGTCGATTTCGTCTATGACACGCATTAAAGTTTCCATCTACGTTGATCATTCGTTACAAAGGTGTCAGGTATAAATTGCACCTTGGTGATCAGTGTCTACAACTACTTATACCGCCGAGGACTTCACTTTTGCGATTGAGTATTCTTGAGATGGCTGGTGGTAAAATTCTGAATGGCGAACTGGAACACCGCGATGGCGCAAGCAGTGAGGCAACGATAGAAAACATCAAGCGTCCTAGTAAGCAGGACCATCATTCTGGTCGTAAGTATGCCTGTCACAGGGTGCGAACAGATGCGAAGGTGGTCAAAAGTTTCCTCAGCTTGGTCTAGCATGCATTGTGACAGCGGCTGAGATCTGAGAGCCCATCATGTCATGAAACCTTACCTTGATATGAGACTGTTACTAACGTCACTGGAATTTTTCGCTGGACTGAATGAAAAAAAGAAATAGCGATCTTGTTGACAACGACAGAAAAGTGCCCTGAGATGAAGGAGGGCCTGCAGCATGGGTATGAGTTTAGGAACGATGAACTGCGTTCCTTGGATGATGTCCACGAGGTGACCTCGTTTCCATTCGGAATAGCGTAATCACGCAGTCTTGCTTCAGGCATATCTCACGGCGTGGGTATAAAACGCTGTACGCGTGTCCAACATGCCAATCGTGCTCAAAGTTGTCGTAGTGTTTTTACGTCTGGATAACAGGTGGTCATCGTCGTAGTGGTCCAACGACGCCGTGACCACCATAGAAACCACACTGGTCGACGCAGGTGAGTAAATCACTGGATTTCCCTGATCAGATTTGGATGCAGAGCCCGCCTGTGCTCTGATAAAGTAACTGGCATTGGTTCCAGCCACTGTTTTCGGCAGCCTCGTGTTTTATGCCAGCTGCGCTCTGCCCTTCTTTGTCCTGATAATCATTCGAGGGTCAGTTCTAATTTCGTCCTTTGCCTTTCTCCAGCTTCTCTCTCCTCCACCGCAACCCCACAAGGCAGCTCGGGCGGCGGGCGTCTCATCAGCTCCATCCATGTCTTCCACAGCTATCGGCACATTCACTTGCTGGGATGGCTACGATGGCTGTGAACTGGTAGAGGAGCGGCCCTCTCGCCCTGCCCATCCTCCCCGTCGCTCTCGACTTGCTTCCATGTCTACCCCTTCTGCCCCTTCACGACGGGCTACCGATCGCAGCGGTGAGCGCCCGCAGACATCCAAGATAACCACAGGACAGGGCGCGCGAGACCATGCGTCGCTCGACAAGCTATGGAGCACCCTGCGTGAGAAGAAGCAAGCTGCAGAGGCCAAACTCCCCCTCAAGGTGAAATCTCTGGAGACACCCCAGCCTGGACCGAGCGTCCCTTCACGTTCCGTGCCGGAACGACAGGTTGCCACGCCCAGGAAGCCCACCCCTCCCACAGTGAAGCGCAAGAAATCCACGTACGCCACCGCATCACCTCATGCCTTCACTTCCCTGATCCCCTTGATGCATTCCAGGGATTGTGTTTCATTCCGCGAGTCTCGTTCGGGTCGTACGGCACGTTCCTTTGTGTCAAATCGCCGTGAAAATTCCTTCTTATCCCCGTCCAGATCACCGCCACCTTTGACTTGCCTGGCATAAAGAAAGAACAAGCGCACGTTAGCTTCCGCTGGAACAATCTGGTCGTTACGTGGCAGACAGTCAAGATCACAGAGAAGGAAGAGAATGGTCGACTCGTTAGGGAACGAGAGGAGAAGAAGTATACACGAACGATACCGCTCCCAGAAGGGACGAAAGTGAGGGAATCGCTGATTTCCCCACCTCATGAGGCTGATCACTGTATTTGTTAGTTTGAGGAGATACGTGCAGTCATGGACAATCGACGCCTTACCTTGAGCTACCCTAATATGCGTATGGTTCGCGTCGAACCCCGACCTCGGTTACCCAGACAGGCTGAGGCCCGTCGAGTTGAGCCGACCGTCATTTCTGACAGTGACATCAAATCTAGCGATGATTTTGAGAACGCATCGTATCTCAAGTCAACTGATCATTCACCACACGAAGAAATCACAGAAATTTCCGATATCTCGGAATATTAGATCACACGATCTCCGCTTTCTGTTGTAGTTGCCTACCCCCACCCACATCTATGGGAAACTTGTTCTTTTACGTCCGCAAGCACAGCGGCGATCCTTATCTATTTCATTCATAGGAAATGTTGAAAAAATAAATGTCCTCTTTTACAAATTTGTGCTCCCCTTTGTTACGAACATTCTGTCATGTCCTTAGGTATCGGAAGTCTCCATCGTCTTTGCGTCCTGCAACAGCTTCAAGGGAAAGTAATTATGATATAAGATGATAGGAAACTACACATATGTGTGCGTATGTATTACATGTCATCCACACTCCACTCATAGCTCGCTGCTGCTGTCCGACTCCTGTCATTGATACGCTGGAACCATTTCTTCTCAAAGCCATTCCCCCGGTCTGTGAGATGTATCAGTATGATCATCAAGGCCCACGATGAGAAATTGACATTACCTACGCCATCCCATCTATATCCTGGTTTTATGCCAAAACGATTAGGCGGCGGAGGAGGACCACGATACTCTGGTTTTTTGGCAGCCTTTGATGCTTTTTTCTGGTGAAACGGAAAAGTCAGAGAACAGGAGATACGTTCGTACAAATACTAACTTACCGTCAAGAAAGCGGAAGCAGGATCATTCCATCTGTCTCGTTCCCTGAGCTCCTCGTTAAGCTCCTTGTCGTCTGCGTGCCGAGAGAATGGCAAGGACTTGTTCTTCTCCAATTGAGTTTTACGTTTCTCTCCTTCCTCTCGTTGTACAAGTCCCTTACCCCACTCCATCTTTTGCCCGTCCTTTTCTTCCTTTTCTCTTTTCTTGCGAGCTGCTTCGGCTCGAGCCAGTTTCATATCAATCTTACGACCCGATGCATCACGGTATACAGTCTCCTGTGCGGCTTGCGCCTCTTCTATCGCCATCTCGTCCTGCTTGACGCGGGTCCTGGATTGCTACAATTGGGATCAGACGCGCCAAGTCATGCCATTGTCAAACGGACTCACTTTTCGAAGATCCTCGGGGCGAATCAACCCGCCCTTGAAAGGCTGCACATCCTCCACAACGGTCGGTTGCTCATCGGGTGGTATAGACGGGCTCTTGTCCCTATGGACGCCCTCTTGGACCGTGGCCCACCCCGAACGGTCATCCGTTTTGCGTTTCTTAAAGGTTCTGTCGCTTGCGACTGCGGCTTCGGTCAAATCTAGTTCATCTTCCTGCTGCTGTCTTGAGACCTCGTCGCCAAAGCCTGCATCCTCATCAACAAACATGGACGGACCACTGGTTGTACTGGTTGTGACTTTGCGTTTCTTCTTCTTGGGAGCTGCTCGAGCCAATATGGCATCTGCCTTGGGCCCTGACATGTATTTCCCTGCAAGGTAACTTTGCATGGTTTCGGAGTGGTAGTACAAGGATGGATATGGAGAGTGAAGCTTGAAGTCGTAAAGAGTGTATTACATAATGCAAATTTTAGTAAGGGCGGCAAGGTGTTGGACTTGATATGAAGCATTGTACAACAGCCAACAAACAAACAGTACAGATACATGGTAGCATTACAAGCGTGCCAGATGGGAAATTACAAGTGCGTCAAGAATGCGTGCCGTGGCGCGTACGTCTGATAGAACTGATGTGACAAACGCCTAGTGAGCATACGACCACTTACGGAAACATGGCAGAGTATGCAGCCTCAGCCTCTCGGAGAGGGACAAAGCTCAAGGGTATGCGTTGGAGGCAACTTGAAGGAGGGTGATGACGCGCTTTGGTGTTCGAGGGATGGCCGACGCATCGTGTACGCGGCACTTCCTCTTCTCCACGATTGGCATCTGCAGGCTTCTTGCGAGAGGGACTTGCGAACTTGTTATAAGGTACGAATTTCAAAGGGCGCCGTGCGAGAGAGACACCCGCATCCTCTACCAAAGTATCGAGCGGATCGCCATCGGCTAGAACAGCAGCGCGAAACAAGCTCCTCGCGATTTGGGGAGATTCGTTCGGTTGCTTGGGAGCCTTGGCGGCTTTTCGTGCTGGACGATGGCGAATATATGCGCGTGGTTTCTTCAGAGAGGCAGCATTGGGCTTGGTCTGTGGAGCCGCTTCCACTGAGCGAAGAAACTTCTCGACAGTGACAACGCTTTCGGAGCACGCTGCATCCGTGTTCGAGATTGAAAGGATTGGATCGTCTGGGAACGTGAGAGAGGACGCTGCCGGTTCTGAAAGAACAGCAATCTCTGGTATCAGCCTTGAATCCAGTTCTTCATTAGCTTGATCGAGGGATGTATCCGCCTCCACAGTGTCTAGGGACTCGATGCGTATCCTCTTTCGTTTTCTCCTGAACTGGTAGCTGATAAACGAATGAGTACTGTAGGGTAAAGTTACCTACCACGAATTCGTTGTGATCCTGCATTACCTTGTTTACCAAGGTCACTACAGCGATAATTGTGGCTGTGGCGTCTCGAAATTTGTTCCCGAAATTTTACGATAGCTCTGCCGAGTTTACCCGTCACGCGTCATCATTGTACTGCATTATTGATCACTATTCAAATATTCATCCCATAAATTTCGCTATTCAATGCTATACATTTCTCTGCTTCTCCCACCATTTGGTTGTTAGTCTATCCAACGTATTAAACTGCTCGTCCTCCGCTTGCAAGTATTCATTAGGATGTGTTGTGAATAATCTTTCACCAAATCCTCATAGCAAGTCATCAGCAAATCTACACATCCACTTTACTACACTTGACATACTTAGATGCTTTCCCCTGTGAATTGCAAGTGGTAAAGTAGCAAAGTGACTCAAGATGTTGTCCAAGCATGTGCGAAGTGTTCAAGCATCAAAGACATAAAGCAAAAGGTAGTTAGTGTACTTGAATTGATGCTAAATCATGCTAATCAACCGGTGAACGTTTCTACAACAGGGGTGAGAGCAATTGTAGGAACGGGAGACGCAGGCATTCACATATGGCTATGAAGCGTGCGAGACCGGACAGTGAGGAAGTTCACCCTGCCATCCCATGGGACGAGCAATGATTGTAACTTATCGGGAGACAAGGCTAGGGATCCATGTATGGCTATGAAGCATGCGAGACCAGACAGTGAGGTTTGCCCAGGTGGCTCATCCCACATGGGACGGGCAATGATCGTCCCACTCCACTCACGACTGTTCGCAATGACTGTCGTAATCAGGGTGCTTGATGATGGAGTGGCGTGTGGGGGCAAGTGTGGGTTGTACCATACGATCGCCAAGGAATGATTCTGTTGGGGACTTTGGGTTGGTGAATAGCTGCAGGGCGGCGCCGTGGATATGTCCACAAACATGGTCATTTGTACTGTACAATCATTTTGTGGTAAAGTCCTTGATGCTGGAGGACACTGACGAGGGGTTGGATAACCGGCTTTGGGGGTGACGGATACCGCTGCCCATAAGACGGCCCAGTGGGGAAGGCGAAGTAGTCAACAACACTGCAAATGGGCTTGTAGTGGGTGGTGGTGTCGGCTTCTTTGTCGAGGGGAGGATGTAAGTGGGGTAGGGACCAAGACCAACAAAGTCTTTGTGGGTCATTGTCAAAATATCCGATAGCTCCGACTTACTCCGAGCCCTCCTATGCAGCTCCAGTGAACTCCGAACCAACTCCAGCGATCTCCATCAAACTCCAAGCACTCCTGTGCAACTCCAGTGACCTCCAGTGAACTCCTTAAGGAGTTAAGGAGTTAAGGAGTTTAGGAGTTTAGGAGTTAAGGAGTTTAGGAGTTAAGGAGTTGAGGAGTTGAGGAGTTAGGACTTTCGGACTTAGGACCTCCGGACCTCCAGACCTTAGGAGTTAAGGAGTTGACTTTATTCTTTTTTAGAGCTTTGCTTCTTTGCCGTCGGATACCATCAGTGTTACAGGGTCACTTTTTGCCCCTAACATTTATGCTCTCAAACGACCAAGTGTCGTTATCTTATCTCTTATCTTATCTAATCTAGATCATCAAGGGAGTACAGCCAGGCTAGACCGTAAGTGCTGGCCCTGATCCGGACCCATCTAGAAGCATGCCGTCACCTATGACATCATGGGCTAGACCCGCCGTA
>JBBPSB010000220.1:0-33942 GCA_038093375.1 Xerocomus brunneocitrinus
CTACACCATCGCACCATGCTCAATGAAAGCTCTTGATTCCACACTTTTCGGGATTTTTTGCAATTTATTTAGGGATTGGCCAAAAATTTTGGGTTCTGTGACCCGAAATTTAATTTTTTGGGAGTTTCGCTCGTGCAGATCTGTCCGCTAGGTCCTCAGAGTGTCGTATATATACATTACACCCTACTTTAGTGATGTTGTGGTGCATAATAATTGAATGACCAAAATTATCGACTTTGCCTGTCCGCAACTGTAGTAGAAAGAAAAGATCCTGGAATGGCTGTGCAATTCTAGGCGAGTAAACACCGGAATCAAATGTCCGCGTTTGTTTCGGTCTAGCGGGTGGCTGTAGCACTTGATAACGGCAGTGAGCTCTTCAATACGGTCAGTGTTTCAGGTGCACTATTAATGCTCCAACCTGCGCCCTCGCTTTGGTACATTTCAAACCCTCGTTCGCTCTGCCATCAGTCCTCGTGTGCCACCGCCTTGCGCATCCGAAATTCGTGTTTCGAATGGAGCAGTTACCGTCTTCGCACCTCGGACAAGAACGATCTCCACCTAATAGGCGAAAGGTTCCGCATTCTTCTAGTTCGCGAAGAGTATATAATGGGCGCAAGAACCAAGAATTCGCCAGATACCTGTCAACTCATCGACCATGTCCTGGATGTCTACTCTCACCGATATCGCCCTCTCGATTCTCTCTGCGGGCGCGGCTTGCGGAGGTTGTGTCCCCGCGACCAGTGGTGTGGGGTATACCCCGGGGGTTAAGGAAACCATAGCGTTGAAGGAAGCCTCGGTCGCGAGCGAACCAAACGTTGACAGTCGTACATTCTGAAGTCCACCAGGTACGGTTCGCGATCGCAATGCAGTTGTTTTGTCCGCTGATGGATGCTGGGCTAGGATGTGTTCTACTCGGATGCACACTGGCACTGTGCGGTTTGGGCACGCTGCCGAAGAACAGCGTGGTTTGCCATGGAGTAGCAAGAGGGTCCCTTCATGGGTGGGATCGCGCGCCGTCAAGGGACTTCATCTGTGTAAATCACGGAAAGAGCATACCTATTTGTCAGGGAATAAGTATATCTGGTCTCCCTTGCACTCGTGAGCACGCCCGGCGGACGAACACTGAACCCGAGGGATAGCTGTGCCCTTCCTGACGTGGCATCCCAAAGCCGGTAGATAGTCGCGTGAGCCATCGAGACATCTGTCTGGCAAGTCAATGACAGTTCATCAAACTCGCTTGGCAAACGATGGACGGGGCCTGGTGTCGATTCCATGCGCTAGTCTCGTTCTCTGCAAGTATTCCACATGAAAAAAGATATGCACCCAGGGGAAGAACACGGACAACCAACCACCAAAGCAAAGCAGCCTTGCACCTCGCATTTCACAGGGACAGCTCAAGTAGTTGTTCTGATACCACCGACGCTCGAGCATCTCCATCGCCGGGTACTGAGCTCGAGCCCCTCCGGCCACAGTTCAGGTCCACGTACGCACCGCCATTCCTGTGCGACAGCAAAGGGACTAGGGTTCTGAGAGACCTTTGCCTCCTCCCAGTGTTTCTTCCTTGCCCATACGGTGGCGAATACAACCCCGATAACGGGAGTTGCGTGATCGAGACTATAGCTGGGAAGACAAAGTTTGAGGGTGCGAGGGTACGCACGCGCCGTCCAAACGATGCTATAAGCAGAATGAGTCACCATCAATGACGAACAGCGCGTAAAGGTGAATTACATTGATGGGATGTAGTGGTATTACTCACGAGTCCATCTGAGGTGTTGGCGGCTCTAACTCTCCAAATAGTCCAGAGGAACGTGAAAGATACGTAGCTTTAGGCGAAAAAACAGCATTCATTGGAGTCAAGGGAGGCGTGTTGTCCTGTTGTCCAATCCAATCGATCTTCACATATGGCAGGGTGAACCATGCATGGCAAATGACTTGAATGCCTTCCGGAGTTGTTTTCAGAACACTCAAACGACAATTAGATTGACCGGACGGGCTATTTTGAGAGTTATTGGGATAAACATGAGGAGCGCAAACCGCGCGAACGATGGAAGATGGCCACAGTGCCCATGAAGTTGTATACCAACGAACCTGTACAGGCCACGCCGTAATTAGCCTGGTGCTATCAGGCGAGATGACCGTCGGGTCAGCTTGGGGCCGTGCGAAAAGACAGTGCTTTGAACACGACGATGACCTCAAACGTAGCCCATGCTCAAAGTACAAATCCCTGGGCTAGTTCAAGCACCTCGGCCCACTCCAGTCTTGGTTCATCGCTGACTGACGCGTTCGGGCAGTCAAGAACCCACTACCAACCAGGTTACATGATGGTAAGTAACGCGCCATCTTCCCTCCCTTTCTCTCGCCAACTCCTCCCAAGTCTGTCCAGCAACACAATCTACACGCACCCCAAAATGCCCAGCATACGGACGAGATACCTACCGTGCAAACAAAAGCTAAAATGAACCTCGCCCTTTCTCGCGGTGGCGCCTCCCACTTTGGCGCGGACTCCATGTTCGAGAGCACTTCAACGTTGGTCGCGTTTTCTGGTGCCACGTACCATAGTTGATCCCTTTTATTTATGCAGGCAACGGCAGGCTTTCGCAGACACAGATGCACCCCCGACGACATCGATCAATGATGTGTTTCGGGAGTCACCCTTTGGCGCGTCGGAGAGGATGCCATCGAGAGTGCGTTGTAGGATACTGTCCTGACCATCTGAGGCTAATTCGCGTTCCCTCAGGCATTCTCTCTCGACGGTCCTTCGATTCCACCACCCACCGGTCCATCTCGCACCGACGCGGCACCCTCCACACCAATCAGCTACGTGATCGTGTTTGGGTACCCGCCAGACAGATACTCTGCGACGGTCGAGTACTTCAAGTCGCTCGGGGCGGCCACGGAACCAGAACCCAATACCGAAATCGCCAACTGTTTCAGAATTGGGTTTAGAGATCCTGGCGAGGCAGCGCGTGTCGTCCGACGGAACGGCGAGGTTCTTGGTGGAAGCTGGATGATCGGTGTCAAGTGGGCTGTATGTCTCATCTTTTTTTCATCTTGCTTTTCGGATAACCCAACACGTTTTTTGGCCTAGGACTCGGCGGCGGCAGCGGACCTCGGATCGTCACTGCGCGCGTCAGAATTCGCAAGATCAACGAGTCCGTCTCAAAATCATTCTCAACCGTCTGCGATGGTTATTGATGGTCCGTCCGTGGTGGGTACCCCAATCAAGCTTGCACCGTCTGTCGCCGCTTTTCGCAAGGGAAACGCACCGGTTGCCTCCCCTGCGCAAAAGATGGCACCTACGTCGACTGCACTATCACAGGGATCGAGTATCAACAAGGGCATGATTGGGCAGGTAACAGACTTGTTCTTTGGATGGTAGTTTAGTGGTTGCTTCTTTGGTTGTCGTAGTAGAGCACATATTGCCATGATTCAAGATATAATGGGCTCTGCGAGCTTGATTTACAATTTCAGCGAAAGTAAAGTTTGCAGGCATGTGGGTCCAGATCAATCATATCGGAATGAACGAGGAAAAATCTGGTCACACAGGCCAGCTTGGAGGGGGCGGGTCACAAAAAAAGCTACCAATTCGAAAGCGCTGATCGAGTGATAGGTATGCTCTCCAGCTCGTGCTCGTACTCGACCTCCACTCTCGGTCCCTCTGTGAGGTGGTTGAGATCATCCAGGAAATCAACGAAAAATAGAAAGGACGCACTCCTTGTTTTTTCTGATTTCTTGCGGGGTGGTGTTTTTGTGGGCGGTCTTGCTTTCCGCTTTCCAAGCACGACTTTTGACTTGCGATCTTTTGTGGTATCGTCATCATCTTCCTCGTCCGAACCTTCGCTATCCTCCTCATATGACCCCCCGTCCTATGGAATAGTCAGCGACGAAGGCAAATGAATGTGGTGCCAGCTCACTGCCATATCCTCCAGATCGCTCAAGTCGCCCAACCCGGCTTCGTCTCCACTTATATCACTGACAAATTCGCCTTCAAACTCTTCCTCCAACTCGTCTTCCTCTCCATCTGTCTCATCGTCCACCAATCCCAAATCTTCCCCTTCCCCTTCCAGTTCCTTTTCCTTAATTCCCTTCTCTCGGTCCAGGATAGCCTGCCACACACTCTCATTCACGTTGAGCGGCGCATCACCGTACGCCTTTGATTTTAGTCGTTCGATGAGCTCCTTCTCGATCGATTTTTCAAGATGGGCAGCAGAGAGTGCCTTGCGCTCGCGTGTCGCTTCTCTGCGGTCCAGTTTCTTCTTGACCCCAATCAACTTTGGTCTAGCACGTCGAAACGATCAGTTCTAAACCCGGATACAAAAGTCGAGAGACGCACTCTTGCCGGAGCTTTATCCGCCTCATTTTGATAAGGTACTGCGTGATCTTTGTCACACGTTGCTTACATTTGTGGATCGTGAAATTGGGCCAGTACACGAGCTCCTTGTCGATCTGGCGTGACATTGGTGATCGGATTGAGCAGCGTGCTTGGTAACCAGTCGGTTTCTCACCTGCTCGAGTGCTTTCGAGTAGTTTTTAGAAAGCGGGATCTTTTCCCACATTTTTGCGGGCGTATGCGCGCGTTCGATCGTCTTGACGTAGAGGTATAACAGACCTAGGAATGGCAGAGAATAGCGAGTGGATTGGCACGAAATGGAGGACCACAGTAGACCACGCACCTTCGTGCTCACGTACGGTTGCGTACCGCGAGTTGGCGAGCGGACATGATTGTCTGCTGCAGAATCCAGTGACGTTGTACTCGTTTCGACAGAAATTCTGTGTCGCGGTTCTGGCAGGGACAAATTAGGTTTTGGCAGACAAGGTGAGTGGGAGAAAACGAACTTGACTTTGTATGAGCAGAATTGTGTGTTGATCACGGACCATATCACGTCGTCGCTTTGCATCTTGGAGAATTCAGTAGTCGTAGGCTAGAATTTAGAAATTGACGTTATGACCCCGGGTCACATGACCACGTCAATCGTTCAACGCACATCAAACACTCGGTTGCATTAATCCTTCCATAGTCCTAAAATCTCCACTAAGGACTACAGTCCTCAGGGCCTCAGCGTCACCTTGCCTTTAAGTTCGCTCTTGTCATATTCCAGTCTGCGCATAATTTGTGGGGTGCCAGAGCAAGGGTCGACGTAGCTGAAGAATTCCACCACCCCACGACCCTTTCTGCATATAAAACAGCCCTCCGATCACTTGTTGAACATTCAGTCGCTCTGCTGTCATTACCTCAGCACCTTACTCTTCTCAAATCACTCTCGTCGTCCCTCGCAATGGATGCATTTTCAGCTTGTCTTCGCCACCAATCTCCCACTAAAGGAGTTGAGCTTCTTGAGCAAGGTCGCGCTGTTTTTTTGGAGCTAGCTCACTCGTCTCCGTTCTCCGCTCGACGATGTCATTGCATCGGGGCCCGAAGGTGTTAGTGGATGAGTTCGCGCGTCTGACATCACTCATTCGCATGGCGCTCCATTCACCTGGCGCAGACCAGCACGATCGCGTTTGCGGGCTCAACCTTCAGCTGAAAAAAGTTGTGTCCAACATTCGCGAGTTGCCCGGTCTCTCTCGATTCCTTCTTCCCTCGCTGTTCTCTGATCTCCGACACGCAGCCTGTGGCGGACCTGTTATCATCGTGAATGCCAGCAATTACAGCTGCGATGCCCTCCCAGTTACAAAAGATATTCGAGGATTGTCATCGAAGCTTCATACTTTGAGAAAGCTTGCGACTCAGAGGAGGATGGATATGACAACAGATTTCAAGTACTTCTTGCAGGAACTCTGGGATGGTGTGGTTTCCCCTATCATCGATGTCCTCCTCCTCGCCAGTCACGCATTTGGTGGTGCCCTACCGCGGAGTTCTCTCTTTTGCCTCTGCACGCTGCCGCAGCGTATAGAACTGGCCAAAAGAGTGTTTCAGATCTCTATATCTCGTCTTACACCACAACCTTGACCGCCCTCATTCGTGCCAGACGGTCCGACGCACTGAACTCTGAGCCTAAAAAGAAGTGTTTCGCTGCAATCGGTCAAGCATAAGCCCCTGGCTTGAGCAAGCACCCTTCCATCGGTATCGAGCTGGCAAATACCAAAAGGCATGCCAATGCCACCGCGACGTCCAAGAGCGTTACTTAAAGGAAGGGGCGCTCGCGTTTCCAGCGTCGCCAATGAGCTGAGCAAGAACGAATGGGTACACTTTGCTTGTCATGGATTCCCGAACAAGGAGCGGCCATTCGAGTCTGCATTCGCTCTTTACGACGGAATGTTCACAATCCAGCGTATGATCCAGTGCAACCTGGAGAATCCGGAATTCGCGTACCTATCTGCTTGTCATACGACCGTTGGAGACCAAGAGAGTCCGGACGAGGTGATCCATCTCGCATCGATAAACGAGCTGATGCGCAGTACAGTATATTTGTGTCTTCCCGACTCCGGGACAACAATGGTCCCAAAAGAAGCTCATTTGTAGGCTTCGACCGGTCCATACGCGATATTTCCACCTTCCCCCCTCCCCGAAATGATGGAGATGTTATTTATAAACCATTGCAGGCGAGCAACAGAAGGAGAAAACGCCTGACTTGCGACTGCGGTCCTTTCACCCATAATCAATTGTGGATCGAATGGAGTTCTCGCATCGGAGTGCAAATAACACCCGCCGCAGCCTGGATGGCAGTGTTGCACTCCAACTGCGGAGAAGAGCTAAAAGTGAACAAGTTTTTACCGACCATGCTCACTGGTGACTCGAGTGCAAAGCTTAGAGAGGGATTGAATTGGTGTGCCCTCTATTCGAGGGCAAGCATGAGGTAAAAGAATTCATACATGACCTTTCGAACAGAAGCAAACGACGGGATAAGTGATTGATTTTCCATGACACAGCAGCGGCCAATGGAAAAGAAACACGACATAGGCAGCCGCCTCGGAGTCATTCGATCTCCCGGACTCGCCATTTTGCCACACCCGGTTCAGAGCCCCCGATGTTATCTCGTAAATTCGACCACCATCGTAACCTCCCGTATTCCATATTATCACAAGATTGCTTCTGAGCCCGATCAGGTATCTGTTCCCATTTCGTGACACCAGCACGCTGTTGTGCATGGACACCATGCCTCCATTTGTATCCTGAGACGAGGTGCTCCCGTCTATGAGGAATGCGAATCATTCGATCTTGTATTCCTCCAAGTTGTCTTTAAGGCTAGATGCTTCTTTTTGGTAGACGCTGCAAGAAGGTCGCTCTCCACATAGCATTATCACGATTGATACCACGCTTACAGTGAGTTCCTCTACCAGAATTTCACAAAGAACACGTTCAAGCTTGGTTCAAGCTAGTGAAAAGTTAAGTAGGTACTCACTCTCATTATACCTGAAAATGAGTCAGTTTGCTTAACAAGTCGTTCGGGCTTGAAAGCTTGCCCCCTCCAAGCAGGCTAAACCCCGTCATCATGCCCGGTTTTACACATTTTAGGGTTGCGACTCGTGCGATGTCTGGCGGGGCGCTCAAGCACCTCTTATTCCTCCGTTCCATGTGTATTTCGGTCAGTTTATCCCATCGTGTTGGAGAGTGGTTGAATAAACGGATAAAAATAACAGACGCAAATGGGACTGCGGACAACATTTCTATCACACCGGATGCCGTTAAGTAAATCGTTATTTTTTGAACTGAAACATTTCATGTGTCGTCAACTTATATGTATCGCCTGGCATGAACATGAGAAAAGCCGTCTTTGTAGGGGTCGGAGATGAGGAAGTCAGGAAAGCATCATTCCAGATATTGTAACCTTCTCCAATACGTGAAACCTGAAACCAGAACAAGTTCATGCATTCGTCCAGGGGTAATGCCTATTGTCGAATTTTCGTGTCCGTGGCCGAGTATTTTGACGTTTGCCCAAGCCACTTTCTGCGATGCAGCGACGTGAATTCAATCAACACTCGATGTATATGAAAGCTTTAGATTCCAAAGCGGGTAGTGTGTGTACTTGGGCTCAACTTCCTAATCTAGTCAAGATCGGCGTTGGAAGCAGTTCACACGATGAAGAAATAATTGCTGCGCTTATGACACTGACAGTATGTACCTCAGCTGGGGTTTCTTGAAGCCACCTTTCTCTACTATACTGAGATGATAAAACACCACAGATCGCTCGCAACAACAACATATACAATCAAGGTTCACAAGGCAGCCATATAACTTATGCCATCAATTAGATTCGACGGTTCTGACCGAAGACTTCGCTTGATTCGACCATGATGTCCTCATATCGCACGATGCGCAGTCCCGGCGCAACCTAGAGACGCAAGGCTTTCATTTCGCAAAATATGTGCGTGTTTTCCTTTTCTATCATCACCTCTTGCTACGTGCTCGTGATCGTACGCTGAATACAACCTCGGGGAAAGCGGCATTGAGCATTCCAAACCTATTATCGAGCACTGAGTTTCATGTCTCAGAAAATGGACTACCCGGGAGAGGTTGTCATGCTACTTTTGGAATCGAAGTACACCTAAAATTATCTTATGGAGGACATGACCGTCGGATGGAGCAATCCCAAACAATGCGCCTGCAAAACGTCGATAAATCGCTGTTACGTGCGTTACGATGAGCCGATATTTCTTTGTTCTCATGCTGCGGTTTTTATTTAGATGCTTAACATTATGGATACGTTTGTCGCAAATCGCGACTCGTCTCGCTTCTTGGAACGTATAAAAAGGCTGAACGCTGCGAACAGACCACCAGGGCATTCAGTCGAAACACCCGTCTATTCCACTCTTTAACTCACATCCAACTGCTATTGCTTTGCTCAACCATGCGTTTCGCAAAATCTCTCGTCGTATTCTTCTTCCTCAGCATTGCTGCGGCGGCGGTCGTACCAGACGTCGTTGAGCGCGACACCGCGGTCGACTTCACGAATGATCCTCTCCGTCGCTCTGTTTCGGAGGGGGGTAAGAAGGACCCCCATAAGGGGCACGCTCGCTCTGTTTCGGAGGATGACAAAAAGGACCCCCACAAGGGGCACGCTCGCTCTGTTTCGGAGGAGGACAAAAAGGACCCTCACAAGGGGCACGCTCGTTCTGTTTCGGAGGAGGACAAGAAGGACCCCCACAAGGGGCACGCTCGCTCTGTTTCGGAGGAGGACAAAAAGGACCCCCACAAGGGGCACGCACGCTCTGTTTCGGAGGAGGACAAGAAGGACCCCCACAAGGGGCACGCACGCTCTGTTTCGGAGGAGGACAAAAAGGACCCTCACAAGGGGCACGCTCGCTCTGTTTCGGAGGAGGACAAAAAGGACCCTCACAAGGGGCACGCTCGCTCTGTTTCGGAGGAGGACAAGAAGGACCCCCACAAGGGGCACGCTCGCTCGGTTTCGGAGGAGGACAAAAAGGACCCCCACAAGGGGCACGCTCGTTCTGTTTCGGAGGAGGGAAAGAAGGACCCCCACAAGGGGCACGCACGCTCTGTTGCGGAGGAGGGCAAGAAGGGAGGTCATAAGGGGCACTAGTGCTGTCATCACATCGCTCTCTCGAAACATCGAGGCTGTAAGCAATCTCTTTCCAATCCATTTTGGTCGCAACTAATATCCTTTTCTGTATCCAGCTTACCAGCCTCCGTAGATGTTCTGACCATTACATACAAACCTGTTTCTCAGTTCGTGGCCCTTTGTTGTGATTTTTTCACTAGATATTCTGTTTGTCGATCAACAATGGACTTGTGCGCTTTCGTGTTGGCACCCTTCGGCCAAGTGAGACCCTAACAATGAGTGTGATATTGGTTGTATCTCGGAATGACTCATAACGCAACTGAAGAGTAGGCTGTTCAATCTCCGTGAATGGGCCAGTATTACTGTTCCGATGGACACGCCAAAAAAAAACTTACTTGCCGTAGTTATGATCCAGGCGAGCAAGGCTACGACTCGGTGGCCCACGATCCTTTCGGCGAGCGGTGCAATAGTAGGACGGAAGTATCTGTTAAGACTGGAGTCCGAATAGGTTGAAGACTAAGTTGTTGGCAGTCGTTGGCAGCCTAGCCACGCGTCGTAAAGTAGTTAGTGTAACTTTGAGATAAATTATTAGGGGACTGCACAACGAGATAGGTTCAGCTCTGCCTCAGACGCATGAAGCACGTCTTAGTACGCGCGGTATACTTTTGGATACAAGCCTATGGAATTGTCTTCGTGTACATCTGCTAGTCTTGCATCAAACTCCCTGCATAGGTTCCCAACCGAGTATCCCTACTCGTCCTTCAACTCTGGAAAAAGGCGCGACAGAAAAACAAGGATTGTGGTGAGTGTTGCCAAGATGAGATACACCAAGTTTCCACCCAGGATATTGTACTCCTTAGAAACGGCGAATGATGAAGTGGTTAACACTGGACCAATGGCGCGCGCGATTGAGGTCAGACTCTGACCGATCCCGTTCGTTGCGCCCAACGATTGTTTGTTAGGGGCTGCTCTCGCGACAAAAAAAAAGATGACGGCCGCATAAACAACGTGAGATTGTCAAATTATCCCAAAGACTGACGAAACCCACTATAAGACATATCCATGAGGATCATGAAGACGAGTTGGAGAATCAGAAGGATCCAAATCATAGGACCGACTTTTTCATGAGTTGTAACGATAGCACTCATGATTGGGAAAGTGAGGATCAGCGGGTAGAACCAAAGGACAGCCCAACAGAACAATCTTTTAGGTCTAATCCATTTTATAATGCTTGGTGCGAACAGCGCTTGTATCAGGCCGTCGGCCATTCCATATATCGCGAAGGATGTGCCGATGATGGATGGTGGAAATCCTAGGCCCCCGATTTCGATCGGTGATGAGTAAAACAAGGGTAGAAGGACAAGAAAGCCGATCTCTACAAGCGCCAATGTTCCATAGTTCGAGATAGGTATCATCACAGAGGCCATTCTCAGGAGAGTCGACATTGGGATTGGTCGTTCGTCATTTGCGGGCACGTGATCAGAACCATTCTCTGTCGTGGGCCTTTCCTAATGAGTTTTCATGCCCGTTTTTGATGGTAATGTCTGAGAGTCAAGAAGGCGTGATTCCAACATAGTTTGATCAATGCAAACACGTACCTCCTTCAAAAATGCAGCGCAGATAACAAACATCAGTAATGCAGAGCACGCGGATACAAATGATGGGAGGAAATATGGGTAAGTGGCCCAGAATTCGCCACGAAAGTTCTGGGGCCATTCGCTGGGTTTCGTTCTGTCATCGGGACCATGTGGTCTGTGGCTGATTCTCCTGCGACCAAGGTTGCGTCCACATTTTACAAGCTGATGGTGGACGAGTTGGGTTGTCTGGACTATACCCGTGGAGCGTGGGAAGACGTTGAGGACGATCGATATACCTATGGACTCGATCAACGCATTCTTTATATACATCTTGGAGCCCAACTCTATACCCTCGAGCTCGCGATTTGCTTTGGAGAAATGAATGACCGCTGTTTTACCGGCTGTGAGCCTGTAACTTGTGAACAGGGACCAGAAGCTGCATACAAACGATTATAGTTGGACGATGCCAGGTTACGTGTCCTACCCTGTCTCGAAGTACTCTCCAGAAAGATCGTGATGACCCAGAAGATTTGTGACTTCGTCATAAACAAGTGTCGGGCCATACCACACCGGCAAAGTGTGATAAGGTCTATCCGCTTATACCAGCCTCTGCACGATTCCCTGACGCATTTCGTTGGGGGGTAAGTCCAAGACACCGACAAAGATGTCAACGTCATACACCAGAAAGGGAACATCGCTCACAAAGCAACCGCATTCCACTGTTCGTCTACGATGTTCTGGATCACCGAATCACTGACCCTCTCCAGGGAACCGTCCTTCAGGTTGTAAGATATGACATCCTCTGACCATGAATCGACCCCTACAGTCTAGACCATTATTATACCGTTGTCGTTTGGATAATGGGACCGTTTTAATATCAACATGTCGTAGCGCATGTATGGAGCCATTCCATTGCCAGTGCTTATCCTCTCGCGATCCTCTTCGAAGAATTGCGAGAAGATAAGCCCCGTTCGGCGGCGAGTAGGACTTCTTTCAGGGACTCGGACCAGCCCGAGCGTCCCTCCTCGCACACAGCAAAGGTTCGCAGTCTCGTCTGGGAACAAAGACGGCTGGCACTCTGCGCGTGCCCTCCGTCATCTCCGCTAGGCAGGTCTTGGACGGGGTCTCCGCTTTGCCCGTTCTCGAGAGCTCGTGTGGGTGATGATGGAGGAGCTGAAGATTCGCTCACGGTCCGTCGCCTCATACTGACTGTGGACGGTGCGCCCGCTCTCATGGTAGTGCTTCGAAGTGAGTATCTATGCATTTTTTCAGTATTTTTGGTAGAATGATTGCTCTGAGTATTCACGACGAGATGGGAATGGGTTGGGCCTAACCCCGTTGATACCACTGATACCCGGTGTGGTCGAAAGGGAGAAAAGGAAAGAATTTTTAAGAATGCTTGGAAAAATGTAGCGAGTCTGTAGTGGCAGTAGGTAGAAGAGGTCGACTTATCGGTGAAATGCTACAAAGGGCGCTAAAGCACACACCCGCTGCGACCTCTGAGTCTCCCGCACAACTCGTCTCTGCTTTTCTTCAGTGCGCTCGCACTCACATTCCCGCTCGAGTGTCCAAGATTCCCACATGGAAGTGCCAGTCTAAGGTCCAAATGATTATTTCTTGAGCCCGAAGGTCCAGTTTGGAAAGACTGGGAGGACGGACCGTAGGGGCGATGGCTTTTTTCTTGGTAGGGTGGCATCTTGGTTAGGCTGATTTGGATTGCGATTGCAGAACGACGACTACGACGAGCAAACTCGAGTGCCCAACACTGCCCCTTTCCTCGTCAGTCTATAACGCGTGTATCGAGGTCAGGAAAAAGATAGTATGATTGCGACACCCGACAGTATCTTGGTTATCGGATAGTACCGTACGAATACTCTATTCAAAGCAACTATGGGGCCCCACTGCAAGTATCATGACATCCGATGGTCGAACCAAGCTCTTCTAGCTGATGTCTCGTTATGCGAGGTGGAAATTCTACTAAACGGCTTCTTGTCATGACCCTCCCTGGTCACCATTGACTTCCACTGGATCGCCTCCGCTGTAGGACTCAACCTTCATATCATTCAGGCCAAGCCCTTCGTTTTGCTCCCAACTCCTGTCATATATCTCAATTGTCATGTTCGGATCTGGGTCTGGTGCATATAGGTTTTGTAGATATGAATTCGCCAGAGGATCGTCAAGGATAATGGTGAATTCTCGTTCGACCTTTTTGATCTGGGCATACGAGATGATGAACATGACATTGAACACGCTGATGATTGTAGATTACTCAACTGCATTCAGATCGTCCAAGAATTTTTGGAATTTTTTGCGGTCTTCTTCCCCGACTGTACTCGAGTCGCCTGCGAAAACCAACTTTTCGGAGAGTTCTTCGTAGACTTGATTCAAGATTCCTTCCAGGGTTGTGAATCGTCCCCCAAGTGTTCCATGCTGGAGGACGAGGTCTATTTCCGGTATTATCAACCCTCCCGTTTCACTCTAGAGAGATCAAGGGTCGTCACTTTGCGCTGCTTGATAAAAAAAGCTGCTCCCAACCTTTAGAATATCTCTCCCCAGGTCCTCTTGGTCAATCACTTTCAGGATAATCTTCTTTCCTTTCTCCGAGATCGCAGAACCAGATTTAACCTCATTATCTCTGTATCCACAATGCTCGCAATTCGTTGACATGATCAGTGTTTCCTTACAACATTATTCGTCAATTCTTTCTCATTGTTAAGCCGATGCTACTTACCTTGAAGTACGGAATAGATACATTCTTCATTCGGGTCACGAGTGGTCGACCACAACGAGGGCAAACCCCGCGGAACTCAAATATTTCGTCGTTCTTGTCGTCAAATCGTTCGCTTTCTGCTGCATCTTTCACACTCGCAGGATCTTCCTCTGTTGCACCCTTCCCCTCTTCTGGCCCGGCTAGTCCTAATTTAACTGCTTGTTCAAGGGTCCGAGTGTAAGCTTTGAAAGACCACTTGGGATCAGCGATGCTCCCGACAAACTCGAGGAACGAGTTCCCAGACGGATCATCTAGTGTGATCGTAATCACCCTCTTGACCGGATCCCCTTTGAGCTTCTCAACGACGGGCTTGTCAGATTCGACATCCACGTCCTCATCATGATCATCAATGACCTCCCTGAGTCCATCGATGATTTCCTGAATCTTGGCATAAGCAGGCTCGTTTTGTATTCGTCTGAGAGGCTGGTCTCCACCGAGGTCGGCGATAATTTCACGCAAGAGACCCTCGACGGTCGTGAGCTGTCCCCGCCCGTTGGGCGGCAGCGTCAACTCGAACTCGGGAATAGATATCTCACACGCCTGCGAGCGCACGATCTGGCGATTCAGATCGCCCCGATGCAGCGCCTTGAGGGTGTACGTCACGCCCAGCTCTGTAAACGCCCGTCAGCGGTATCAAGTGGCGAGCGCGAACGGCGCACCTCTGATGGTGTCGGCACTCTGTATCTCGTTGTTGGTCGCGCCGCAGTGGTCGCACCGGAAGCTCATCACGATGACCTTTCCAAAGTACGGAATAGAGGTGAGCATCAAGCGGGTCGTTCCCTGCGATCGGGATCAGTGCGACGAAGGGTGTATGGATAGGGAACGCGCCTGTTCCTCGCATCGCATGCAGAGAGATTCGATCTCTTCGAGAGGCCGGCCTTCTTGGACGTCGCCATCGGCGGTGGTGTCTTCTAACAGACCGTCTGTCTGTTGCGCGAGGTGTCCGATGGGTGGAAAGAACTGGTCGTGGGACATGGTTGGGATGTAGCGTGTTGGTCACAAATTAATGTTTGACCTCCTTTGCTAACTGCCACCATGACATCTTCGATATGGTACATCGACGCGATCAGACATCTACTTATTGCGTTCCACAGTAACGATAAGCATCTTTGTCCTCAGGTACTAGACCAAAGCATCAACAAGGTCTATGCAGCTTGACAGAGTGCGCAAGACGATTATACGGTGTTAAACACAGTATTTATTTATTTTCATTTTCATCCTCTCTGCGTGCTTGACTCTGAGTCGTGAGATCCGACTCGTTCACCTTCCCCCAGAAGCATCTAGACAAGTCGATCACGCGTATGTGTCATGATGACGGAACAGTTTGAATACTATTTGTTTTCTCAGGAACGCAGTTTCAACAACAGAGTAGCAACAGAGTGCGATTATCGGCCTCTGTCAGACACAAACCCTGTAATGGTAATAGGACCTAAGAGAGTTTGTGGATTGTGTTGCTTGGGCTTACTGACTTCACCTTTCTGGCAGAACAAAAATTGAACGAGATCTCACGATCGGTTTACTCCATTGGAATGCACGCAGAAGCACAAGGATATAGTGCCCACTGGGCTACGTCAAGAGGCACGTGTAAGTGGTTTCCCGACACCGATGAATACTTACGAAAAATGGCAGTGCGCCTGGGAATCGCCCAACGTTCTTGGTAAACTGGTATCGCGTGCCACGAGTTACTTCCGTTACTATAAACTCATGATAGTGATCAAGGCACTCCTACCCACAAGGGTCGGCTGTGCCGACCAGGGACCTTGCTGACGCTGACTTGCAAGTTGCAACGGTGAATATAGCGCGGCAGAGCACGGTAGTATGAGTCTCAGTCCAAAGGCAAAGTTTCCCCCCGGCCTTACGGGCCATTAATTTCTAAATTCAGCAACTGTTTGCTCGTGTTGTGAATCTGCAGCCGAAGCAAGTAATGCTGTCAGCAGTATCACTTTGAGTCAGAATTGTTGGTGCCGACGGTCCGGATCAACCGTTATCAATCGTTTTTGCCGGACTTCAATCGCTTTCCTTGACAAAAAAGATTGCAACGGACATAGCATTGCATCTCAGATGGGAGCTTGATTCGTACAACCATACGAGGTGCGCCGATGCAATAGATGTGAAGCTAAGTAAGAGAGCAGAGAGCTTTTCTGCCAAACTACCAATGATTTATCATACCTGACCAATGGATCGTAAGTTTACCTCACATGATGAACATTTGGTAAAATTTTACATTGCATACAATGGCATGATAAGGACTTACAATGAACGGGTCCAGGACCCTTTAGGAAGTCGTAAGGTCATAGGCCGCAGGGTTGCCTTGCACCGATTCATTGCTATTTAGTAAGGATTCAGTGTCAACTCGAAGATGCGCGGCCAGGGAAGCACTAGAAAACGCTGGATGACCTTCCGAGCAACACATCAGTTGATCCGAGTGAAAGTCGGAGGGGGCTGGCGCTTTGCTCATAGTGGCAACTATAGAGCCCTTGCGTTTCAATGGGGTTCCGGAAACGAAAGATAAGACACGGCAATGACTGGAAAGTACAAAGTGCCCTTGCCCAAGTCACGGACTCCGCTCGCCGGGTCACAAGTGAATGATAACGGCACTGAGTCCGGCCTCTCGGCGAAGGCATGCTGCAAACTGGTTTTTCTCTAACACGCACCACTTGAAGGCTCCCAATCATTAATAAGCCTTGAACGCCTCGGTGTCGCGCCCGCATGGACACCGACTTCCTCCTTTCGTTGTATCATGACGATTGGGTACGCAAGTATGTCTTAACGTTTTAATGCGGACTTGGACTTGGTCTGACGTCCTTGTAAAATCTCATAGGTTTCTTAGTGTCGCTGGCTACACTTGCCTGGTGTATGACCACGCCTTGACTTTTGCCCAAGAGGTGAGTCGAGATCAGCATGTGAGAAATGACAAAGGCAATGTCCTGCATACAGGTTGAGTTCATCTGGCAGCCTCGGTGGACGTTCACCAAAGCACTCTTTCTTTTAAACCGATATGGAAACCTCATCTGCCAGACAATTCTACAAATTGTCAAGTTGATCGGAGTACCAAATCACAGTGCAGAGGTGGGATCGATAACCAAGCATCCGAGATACTTCACTCACCCTCGCACCCTGACGAATGGATAGTCTTGTGATTTGCCCGCCGTGTTTACGGCCGCGTACATGGTTCTCGCCATGGAATCCATACACAGTGAGTATAGTCCACAGTAGATTTTTCCACCTTTCTTCTCAATTTTATTTAGTTCTTGTCCTTCTACGGGCCTGGGCAATCTGGCGCTGCGACAGATGGGTAGCCGCGATACTTATCGGGAGCTATTCCATTTATTTATTACTTTACCTTGTCAAGGCAATTTTCAGTACCATGTCTATAACCAGTGAGTTTAGTCAGCTCCCATCGCCTTGGTCGCATCGTATTTCTATGCTGACATCGTCTGCTAGTTCTCACATTTAACTATCCTAGTCTTCCCGAGATTTGTGTAACGGTAATCCCACGTAGGTGTCTTTTGAGAAACCTCGTCTCATCGCTCTGATTTTCTTTGGCATAATCTCAGAAAAGATGGTATGTATTTTTCATCGTGGTACACAGTGGGTGATCAACTCACCCCGTTGACTCAGTGGATGCTTTGCCTTGCAAAGTATGTCCCCTGACGAAACGACCCCAGAAATGTGTTTTCACCCTCTTGCTTCATATAGTATTTGTCAAGACACTGCCGTCTTCATGGTTACAATGATATCCCTCTGCCGACATTGGAAAACTACCCAGAATCTATACCCGACTTCTCCCCTGTGCTGCCTTGTCCGTGATGGTAAATTGGGACATTTTGCTGATGTTGGGCGCATACTTATGGTTCAATGTAGCCGTGATTTTCTATATCGCTGGCGTCTCTTTTCAGGGTTTTGGTGCTGTGGTGTGGTAAGTCATCGCTTCTGGGCAACTTTACATGCTAAATATTTGTGCTCGCATGGACATCAAGCATCCTCTATTCATCTGTAAGTTTTATATCCTTGTCACTTACACGTCCTAAACTCTGCTACAGAATCCAAAAAATGTCTTGTTCAGGACGTGCGTCACGCAGCCTTGTGTCATCTCGATATACTCTCTTGACGAGGTCACATCCCCTTAGATTCGCTTTGAACCTATTTTCGATCGCCGGTCAACGGTTTGTGCTCAACCTCCATGGATTCGCGGTTCGGACGTACGGGTCGCGTACGCTGAGCGCCGAGGTGGATAGGCAGCTTCAAATGTTGAGTGGTACGGAGCCGCTGGAGTGGTGGAGCTCCGGCATAAACGCAAGCCAATCGGACGGCTGTCGAGCGGGCATCCAGCTGGTGAGTTGTATTCCATTTCTCAGGATTGCACTTGATGTGACACGTACTTTCTACCCCATTCCCGTGCATGCCTCCGCAAAAAAAAAACACGTTTCTATCCTCCACATTCTTTCTCGCTTCCCATAGCGTACAATGTCAGCAGAGAAGTGATCGGAATCGGGTTTTGTACATCAGTCTTAGCATACTCTCGGATATACACACATATATAGTGCTTACACTCCTTCTGCAAACGCACGGTACCTCGACCCAGTTGCCCAGCTGAGGCGCACGAGTATGAGTTGCTCGCCCCTCTTACCGTTGAACGGTTGAATTCACCCCGCTCAAAGTTCTTCGTCCTAGACACAGGGACGCCAATCCGCGCATACAATGTTGGCAATATCCAGACTCACGTTGCACCAGGCTGTGGTAGCACACGGTCGAGTTGATGGAATGGATCAAATGAATAGTCTCTTCACACGAAGCACCTCATTATCTGAATGGTCATTAGAGGCTAATTACATCATTAGGAACACTACCTAAATTTATTACAACAGGAGCAACGATAAGAAATGAACACGGTGACATGGAACCATGCTGACAGGGGGAAATCGTCTACATTTGATAAGCAAAACAAACCAGATAGCTTGCGGACGGTCATGTTGTCTTGAACTTCTGTTTACGCTCCTCGATCTCTTTTCTCGTCATTCGCGTTCCGAGGATGACATCCCAATGGACAAAGAATGGTTGCGCGAAATTGGACTTGATCCCGATAACCTGATATGGCGGTAATGAATACCAACGAAAACAGCTCGCGGAGAATGACAAACCTGATGATGAATGTCATGATAGTCGGCATTGTTACCGCTGAACATTTGGAGCGGATCAAAGGGCAAACGATAACCGCAGTGATCGTCGACAGTTTTCATGGAGCTGAACGCGAACAAGAAGATGGTCTGCCGGACAGAAAGGTTGGCCATTGTCTCGGCCACCACAGCGCCAATGCTGTCGAGGAAGAATCCCTCGAGGGGGTGGTTGTATAATGCACCAAAGGCATAGGGCACATAGAGCCGGTGGTGCACGGAGTGAAAGTGTTTGTAGAGGAACTTGTTCACGTGCATCCAGCGATGGAGGAAATATTGCCATGTGTCGACGATAAATCTATCGGATGATCAACTGAGACGGGAACGCAAGATGAAGGGGAGGTGACATACAGCGAGAAGAAGATCTGTGCAGCGGGGATGACCCACCAGTACAACCAATGTATGACGGTGGCGCCTCGGAGCGACAAAAAGTGATTGGCTGCATGTTGGCCAACTGTCAACTTGGCGAGACTCGCTAGCGTATTTCCGATGGCCTCCATCCCCATCGTGCACTTTGAGAGAGAGATCTCTGGGGGACTAGACAACCAATAATAGCCGAGCACAGTTTGTAACGAGTGCTGGAGGATGACGGCGGTAAATACTTCTGAGCGGGTGGCGCGGTTGCGGGATGTGACCTCGTTTGATTCGTGGATGCGGTACTTGTCCAGCCAGGACCAGTTTGATATGTCGAGGAGGTAGAAGAGTAGAGACAACGTCCAGTAGACGACAACGGGTGCTGCGAGGGCCAGGATGTTGTCAGACATGCCGTCGAGGAGATCCTGGCGCACGGCGAAATAGGAGGGTACATTGATGGTGGAGAGACACACGCGCTCTCCATCGAACAAGGCCGAACATGTTGAATTGGTCGTGTGGGGAACACCCACAAGGAAATCGTTAATCGTGTCCAGCATAAAAGTCGGTTGGAAGAGAGCACCGCCTGTTTGTTTCTTCCGACGGGCTCCCACGTAAATAACCTCGACACAACCGAGAAATGGTGGAAATGTATTCGCTGATCCTACAGTACAACATGCTTCTACCCCAGGACAGTCATATTAGTGAGAGCGTTTAGTTAGCAATTGGTAGTACAGTCGTACGTGTCTAACACGCTGTGCAAGTGTAAGTTCAATTTTATCCAGATTGTCCAAATTTACCCCTGGGCGTTCAAAAATACGCAAAACGTGAATGTATCCTGAAGATGAATAGGCAGTCGGAAGAGTCTGCCTCATTGCTCGTTCAGGTTGTTGAGAAGAGTGGTCAAGCAGCGCTTCGTGACCATGTCGCCCTGCTAAAGTAATAAGCGGACTGACAGCACAGCAACAGAGGTACGAACCTTGAGAAGGACACTAAAAGTTTGGTCACGGAGCGGTTCGGGAAGACACGCCCGCAGCGCTTCCCTCGCTCTAAACTTATATTAGCCCACGTCACCCATCGCCCAGCGTGTGAACGTACCTCATATTGTCGCTCAGCCTCAGGTAACAGCGCACAACATGTTTTAGCAGTCTCACAGCTTGCGTTTCCACGAGCTGATTCACCATGTTGCTGAGGACGGTTCCGACGGCGTAGAAGCGCTCGTATGTGTGGCATATGTATGTGAGGCCGGTTTCATCCAGAAGAATTTTCTGCACGATGAAAATCGCAACAGTTTTTGAGAGTTCCGAGCCGGTCTCCATAATACGCAGGCAAAGGGGTATTATTTCAGTAGAAAGCAGGAAATGAATGACAGTGTTGTTGTCATTTTGCTACGTGTTGCCATTAGTAATGATGGTGATAACGTGGCAGAGTCGGTACCTTGACAAGGGCACCAATGACACCGAGTGAGGTTAGACGAAGGTATTCAAAAGGTCGTGTTTTGGAAGTCGTGTTGAGGAAGGGGTAAAGGAAGAGGGGAATATGAGCTAGCAGGCATGTGAGTTACTACCGGAAACAGCATTTGGAGAGCGTCATACCATTAAGAAAAAGCTGTCGCGTTTCCGAGTGAGAGGCGACGCATTGTAAGAGGGCGAGGGCATTGCACACGCGGTTCGAAACATGGGCGGTGAGGTTGGGTGGTGACAGGAGGGGGTAAACGGAGACGATCTCTTGAAGAAGGGCGGGCATAATGCCTACATTGGGTGCCATTAGACGGGTTGAAGGGTGTCGGACGCTGGGCGGCGCAGCACGCACCGAAGGAATGCCAGAGAACGAGCGCGAGATCGTCGTACTGCTCTCTCTTCTTACTGAGCTCTAAAAGGGCGCTCTCCCTTGTATTAGGGTCCATCAAATCGATGACCAGGGCATAGATTTTGTTCTCCTCGTGGATGCCGACGATATGTTGTTGCTGATGAGGTTGCAGACCGAGCGAGGGGGTCTCGGAGTACCCGGAAAGCGCAGAGCCCGCGAGACGCTGTTGTTGGTATGGATTGAATTGGGTGGTGTGCTGCAAATACGAGAGCGGTTTTGGAGAAATGAGCCCCGCCATGGCTGCACACCAAGTGAGAGTGAGAGATCCGACAAGACGGTGTGCGAGTGGGCATCCTTGGCCCGAGTATTGTATTACCTAATATATAACCCTAACCTAGGTACGCCACTCCCTCCTGCTCCACTCAAGCACACCAGACAGTCTCGGGTGGGTGGACAGCTCACGATGGACCAACACCATATCAAACACCCTCCGACAAAATACACCATATTCCGCTCTCACTTCCTATTACGTGTCAGAGCATTCCCAATAGAAAACGAATGAAAACCTACTTGGAAAATGTCGCGCATCGTCGACAGCATCATGACCACCATTTCTACATACGCCTGACTCTCGGCATCCACCCTTGTGCGAAGACATCCAGCAGCGTTCAAAAAGACAGCTGGAACAATGGTTATGATAACAGAAACCAGAAACGAAACCCGACTGACTTTCGATCAACCGTTCCCGAACTGCATCATAGTCCGCTCGATTAATTTCGTACTTCCTCGTCCCAGGTACAGGATTGACCGGTGCGCCACGAAGAAGAGGGTGTTGTAGCCCATCCAGCGATAGCACAACACTTACGAACTCGTGCTCTATCGTCGTCTTGTATGATATAGTGGCTCCTAACAGCACAGCGATGAAGTCATTCTTGGTTTTCTGCAGGAGCCCCATCAGTCAGGAGTGCCAGATAGAAACACACTTTGCCTCACACTGTACGCTCTTGGATCGAGGCGAAGAAGCGTGAGGTTGAAACGCAGCCCAACTTGACGACGCCATGAATCATCGATGATCTTTTCCCATGACTGTTGGCCGAGCTTCATGTATAAGCCCCAGTCCTAGCAGACAGCAGTCAAGTATGCGGAGAGAATCAGTATCAAGGGCCTCTACCTTGTGATTGTTCTGGACGAGAACATTTGCACAGCCAACCCAACAGTCTATCCACTCATCAGCAGCCTTAGCGCTCATCGTACCGTCCTTTGCATGCTCGTTTTCGCCGAAATGTTTGCAGACGAGGCGGTACACCGCGGGTGTAATGGATTTGTCAAGAACCTATATGATATGGTGAGACAATGTCACAAACAACGGGTTTTGAGAAACAAACATTGCATAGAGCGTCCTCTTTCAACTTGAGATCAGCAACTGCAGAAGCCTCGGCCTCCTCACCAAGTGCGGCCAGGAGCTCTTCGTCGTTTAGATCCAAAGGCAATTGGTCATACTCATCCTGGCTCTCCTGGCTCTCGACGCTGTGAACAACCGGTGGCTGAACTTCTGGCAGTGCCTTGAGCCGGGCATTCAGAAACGACTGTACGAGCATCCGAATCTCGACCCCCGTTTGCTGAATCGTAACTAGGTCGGTTCGGGGGTTAAACACTCTGGTAACCCAAGCTAACCAACATGAGCTGCGAAAGGAGCGAATACAAGAACACTTACGACCGTTCAAGAGCGCCGGGTCCGGATACTCTGCACGACTTTGTCCCTTGTCCAACGATGCCGTCTCGACTACACGCCTCACCGACCCAAGTAGCAGCTGAATCAAGGTCGTGGTCATCTTCTTCCTCACGGCACCCGCTTCGCCCTCCTTGTACTCATCCATGAGTACATCAGCCATTTCTCCCAACCATTCCAGCACTTTTTCTAGCCCCCCAATAATTTTGTGATGCCGAACAATCATCGCGAAATTCATCATCCCGTATACACATGCCACTCTCGACTGATCATCTGCATCTTTAAAGCTCACGCACCGCCTCGCCTGGCTGACACGGAACTTGATGTTGGTAGATGTAGGATCGAGGTGTAAAGCGACCGCCATTGCACTAAACCGGTTCACCAGCATGGAAAGGGAGTGTGCGGAGGGAGGGGTGGAGCGGGAGAAAGGGACGGGGCTCACGGGGACGGCCATTTGAAGGATTTTCTTGATGTTCACTGAGCGTTGCTTTGGATCTAGTTCGACATTCGCATTTAGCAGATAAACAGCCTGCACCACCAACTTGAGGAACAGTTCAAAAACGGTGTCGTGTGGGTCCTGCTTGGAAAGCAACTCCAGATCGCCATTCTCAAAAAAGCCCATGGGAGCTGAGCGTTCATGGAGGAGATTGACAAAGTTGCGGGATCGGAAAATTTCTTGAAGAGATTTGAACATGGCAATGCCATCATCAAGACGCCAATGCCATCGTTTCCACAAAAGAAAACACCTGGAGACAACGCACGATATGTAGTCATCCCGCTTCTTGAAGGCGCGTTGTGGGAGTTGACGCTCCGTTTCGGGATTGGCAGTCAGTATAATCTTCTTGAGAGCAATAGCTACAAGTTCCCAAGCTGCTGGAAGCCGGAAAACGGAGGTCGACAATCCGTGGACGGAGAATTGCGAGATAGCACAGAGACTAAAAATCGTGCGCCACATATCCTCGCTTGCTTCTGCGCCAGTGGGAGAAGATCCGGGATACAAATCGATAAGCAAGCGCCAGAGGGGGTGACCAGGAGCTACTTGCGGGCCGATTTCGAAACTTGGGAGCAGGTGCATGAGACACATCCACAACCCAGCAGCTCGATTGGGCAATAATGTATCATCCGCGTCGCCTTCTGCTGCATGAAAAGTAGCAAAGGCTGGCTGCAAGTCGATAGTCAACAAACGTTGGATGAGCTGTTTTGCTGATTGAATGAGTTGTCCATTCTCTGCGGACCCTCGTCTGTACTTGACACCAGTCGCAAGGCGGGCGGAGAGTTCTACGACGAACCAATAGGCAGTCAATGTAAAGACATTTGCCTCGAGCGCGTCCAGGACAAGCAACAGTCCATCCAAGTACTCTCGTAATGTCGCCTCGAGAGCAGTAAACTCTTCGTCTTCCGCATGAACCGCGAGCCACGAAAGTAGCTGATTTGAAGCGTGTGTCACAGACTCCCATTCCTTCATCGCATCCACGTTATCGAGAGCGAATTCGCGCAATGCACCAATGAGGCGGTCGCACAGTGGACCGAACAGTGCACTAAAGACCGCAGCGGACGTCGTGGGTCCGATCTCGAGTCCTTGCATATCGCAAGACACCGGTCGCGCGACTTCCGAATTCCCTGACGTGACTGCAATAAGTTGATATAGGAGGCCCTTTCCAACATACGATGAAGACGCGAACTTGACCCCAGACGGAAGTGGTGCAATGTTCATGTCGATGACAATGTGACGGTGAACAGATGGTAGCGACTCCTCTTCGCGTTGAAAATAAAACGGGAGCGGAATTTCATGTTGTGGTTGCGGAGATGTTCGACGGTATACGCGTGGTCTAGGAGTGGTCAGTGCACTTTTGGGTAGGCTTGCAGCGGAATGGCGAGCGGGAGAGACAGGCTTGTTCCACCTCTCTACTTCAGCTCTCCATCCCGGATCTAGGGCCTGCCTAAATTCGTTGTCGTTGTGCTCAATCACAAGCGCGTTCTTCCCTCGGCCTCCCTTGCCTTCGCGATGCTTCGACGTAATACGTGTTGCATCATGATGAATGTTATAGAGTGGTCCTTGGTTGGTTTCGGTTTGTCGTCCCGGTTTCTTTTTCTTTTTCTGTTTCCTGTGCTCCTCGGCGGTGTCCTGATCAAGATGTACAGTCCGAGCCCGGTGCTCTGGGTTATGCCTAGTCGACGGGGTTGCGCTCGAACTCGTATTAGTCCTGACAAAAGGCAAGAGAGTCTGATGATGTTCTCCATAACGTCTGGCACCGCTTGTAACAATGTTCAGCCTAGGTGCCCCAGATCCACGAGGCTTTCGCCGCCCCGTCGGTTGCTTGGGTTTAGACTTTGGCCTACCAGGATTTCTCGTCCGACTCAGCATCCAGTCAATGAGACTTCTTTCGCGCGCAGGCCCTCTTGTGGGACGATCAAAGAGTGACTGATGAGCTTGCTCGTCATCACCGCTGCCACTTCCCGAGTCTTCCGAAGAAGATTCCGGTGTAGAGTTGTCGCTGAGCGAGATGACGTCGTGCTCGTGTCTAGGCATCGGCGAAGCATGTCGCGTCCTCCTAACCATAACGGCTGACTGTCCGTCAGAAAGGAATCCGTCATTATCATACCCCTCCGCGGGAGGTTCCAAGTCCGAACTTTCAGGGTCTCCTCGGATTTCCACGTCATTGTACCGTCCCTTTCGGACCCTTGCAATTCCGGGTATCGCTGGAACTTCCTCCGCTTCACTCCCAGAAGATTCCGCCGGGACCCTGGGACGCACAAGCTGAGAGCGTGGAGCGTTGGAATTCCCGAATTGTCGTGCAACCATCGCAGCTGGCATCATACGCTTCAGCACACGAAGACGTTTTCTGTCTTTGGAGTTCATCTCGATGATTGCAGACTGATCCGATTCCGACTCCATTCCCGACGTATTCGACGGCAAAGTACTAGCACCTGATGTCGTTGGCGGCCCGGAAGGACTTGATGGGGCTGATTGAGTACCAGAATGATTAACCGGTGAATGATTCCGCGGGAACGGCTCCTCATAGTCGTTGTAATTGAACAAGTACGGGTCTTGTTCAAGATAGACACTGAAATCCGGCGATCGGGGTCTCGAAATGGGGGTAGGGGGATGGGAAGACGCCCGAGATGGCGTGGGCCGTCTGACGGTTGATCTTGCAGGAGATACGGGACATGGTGACATGGTGGGCTCCGAGTGCGCCCGGGAGAATAGGTCTGGAGGCGATGGCTCCTGTTTAACACCCCAATTTTAGGGAGACAATCAAGCGTTACATGGGACTTACAGTGGGGGAACATCTTTGAGAGGCATGTGCAACTCCACCATCAGCATCCTCACGTACTGGAAAAGGTTTGTGCCTCCTCTTCGCCGATTTCCGGTTCTCAATTTCTACCTTGTGAGCCTCTGCAGCAGCTCTCCTGGCTTCAGCTCTGGCTTTTGCCTCTGCTTTCTCTCGCTCCCTGCGAATCCTTTTGGCCAGTTTGCGGAACTTATTATCATCTTCATCACTGCTCGATAGCTCCTTCAATGTTTCGGGTAACCAACTCTCGCTCATTTGTTCTGCCTCCAGCTCCCGGGCATCTACGCCTGACCCATCGTTTCGGTCGAGACTCCGCGCCTTGTTCCTCCTCCTGCTACCTTCGGCTTCTGCATACACGTAATCGCCATCTTCGCCCGGACTATCAAGGGGAAATACGAATTCATCTTGCGTTCCATCTTGTCCGACCCCGCCGGATTCAGCGCGGCGTTGAGGGATTCGAAATTTCACGATGGCATCAGGGTGCAACTTTAGTTGTTGTTTGTACAACAAGTTATCCCAGGCATACGGGTTCAACTGCCGAGCCTCTCGACGACGCAACGAATAGCGACCAAGCGGCTGTGGATCCTCTGGTATCTCCACAGGAGGTGAATGGCGAGGGGCGGCTGGTGGTGGAGTAGAACGGGACATAAGCGAAAGTGGGGTCTGGGGACGCCGAGGGGAAAGAAGCTGAATTGGATCCGGCGACTGTGAAGGTGTCTGTGGAAGAGGAGCCAAAGAAACGGGCGTTAAAGGTGACGAAGGTATCGACGGCAGCTTCTGTCTTGCAGAATTAGATTGAGTGTGTGATCGTTGTGAGGAGGTTGGAGGAGGGGTTGTAGGATGGCAAGGAGACGAGAAGAGGTGGTGATGATCAGTAGAAATAGAATGCGAGCGCGATGGGGAATGTGGAAGTGGCTGGGAGGTCGAATGCGACTCCAAGCTCTGCGACCAAACTTCAGAGGAATATACCAGTCGGCGTGGCGAAGAAAATAGAGAATCACAATCCAACGGCGGAGAAACATCGCGATGTGTAGAAGACACTGATAGCTTTTTACCCGCGAGCATGGATTCTCCAAAGGACTTCGAAGGTGAACCCAGAATCTGTTCCAATGGTGCCACCTCAGGATATCCGTTGCCTGGGAAAGAGGCTTCAGCAGTCACTAAGTGTGTAGTGTCATGGGAGATTGGGTCCGTATTGTGAGCTATCTTTAAGAGGACGTTAATGTCAGATGAAGACCGAGGAACTTATCAAACCTTGATACGTTTCCGCGGTGATGGGTTATCCATTTCATGGTCGCTGAACCGGTCATGGCGTGTCCTCAGTGCCGAGAGAGAACCAGGACGACGCTGGTGGCCCTTTTGGGTGACGGGAGTTTGGGGAGACACGAGAACACGCGCATGGACACTCTTCAGTGGTGTCAAGGTAGAGCTGGGCGAGAGATCAATGTCTTCAGAGAAAGCGAGGACTTCACGTTCCTCGACATCAGACGTATCGACGACATCAGGGTCTTCCATCAAAACTGGGGCGCATTCAAGCTGGCAGTGGTGATTCAAATGCAAACGATTGGCAGAAGCCAGGATGAGGTCGCGTGTCACGTGTTCGCGACACGGTGTCTTTGCAAACTACGTATCAGGCATACTACTAAATACAAGTACTGTCCTCATGTCATCGTGGTCCGTCGCATCGTCATCGTGGTCCGTCGCATCGTCCTCGTCCCGCCATGGGCGTCACGTCCCCATCATTGCGTCCCTCGTCATGTTGTCCTCATCGTGTCAACCTCGTCTTGCTGTCCTTGGCGTCGTCCTCCGAGTCGCATCGTCCGTGCTTGTCGACGGCACAGGAGGGGGAGGTGGCATGTGGTGTTGTAGGCGAGTCGTTGGGCTCGTCGACGGCGCGGGTGGTGGTGGTGATGGGCAGATTGTCGAGTAAGCCGTTGGGCTCGTCGACGGTTTGGGAGAGGGTGGAGGTGGCAGCCAGCACGCTTGTCGACGGTTTGGGAGGGTGCGGAGGTGGCAAACGAGCCCAACGGCTCATCGACAGTTCTGGAGGGCGGGTGATACACTGGAGAGGAATGTACGGGTAGGGCGGCGGCACAGGTATATCATAAGTGGGACTGTGGAGGAACTCGAGAGACCGGTGAGATGAGTAATCTGACACGGCAGTAACCGGCAGGGGTAGGAGCACGTCAACTGTGCGTTTTCGTGGGCGTTTCAGGCCAGCACATCGACGGTGCAGTTCGTGGCTGTCTAGTCCGTGCTCAATGAACACGTCGACAAGACGAAGAGGATAAATGAGGGCGGCAATAAGGACGATAAGTTGGATTCCGCCCACTAATGGCACGAATTGACGCGATAAAACCCTCCCCCATCGGGAGTCGGGGAAGAACCCTGCTCTCGTCCCAAGTGAACCTAAGCTTTCTGGTCGCTCGTCGATGTCACCCAACTATGCTCACACAAGGAGCTACCCAGGGTCCGTGCGAACGCAGATCGGTCCCACTTCCGAGGTTCCGAATTTCATTTCACCTAAGAGTCACGTGATGTAACCTTTGAAATAAACCATGACATCACAGATCAGTGATGAACCTCCTCTTCTCTTCCAGCCATGACTGAATCTCTTTATTCAGATAGTGAATGTTCCCAGTTGAATGACTTTGCCAGCGCAGTTTGGGGTAATTCTGGCGCTGTCCTGAAGCAGTCTGGTGATATCGAGTTCATTGACCTTGAGTCTTATCCTGTTTTTCAAGTCCTCTTTCCAGGCCCTGTGTCACATAATAAGATACTTGTTAGAGAGGAGTATCGCATCGCGCTTGAGGGATTAGAAACGGAAATGTACTATCGTGGGGCCTACGTTACAGGACAACCTGGTATTGGTAAGTGCGTTTAGTACATCCTATGGGGTCGAACCTGATGTGCTTCATTCTCCCAGGGAAGACTCTCTTCTTGATTTATCTGCTTGTTGCTTGTCTTGGACAGAAGCGTCCAGTTGCACTTCAGTTTCCCGATGGCCAACCTTACTATGCCCTATTTCATGATTCGGTGTCTTTCCACTCTCTCAGTAACCCGAAGCCGCTCAATGAATTTCCCTATCTGTGGGCTCTCACGGACTCGAGCAGCGAGGTTCCAATTCCAAACACTATTTTTCAAGGTCACTCACAACACATTCGAGTGATTCAAACAACCGCACCCGAGGAAGTCCGCTGGAAGGAATGGAGCAAGCATACTGGTGCTGAGTGCTATGTCATGGACATCTGGAATGAGGAAGAGATTATCAACCTTGCGTGAGTGTCCCATGCACTCTCCCTTCAGGTTAAATTTGACGACATGACCAGCAAGCTGCTGGGACTTGATGCTGATCGCATGGCCGTCCTTGCGAAGCGATGGGGCTGTGTACCCCGAACTCTACTGCGATTCATACGTCAAGAAGCTTCCTTATCTAAAGCACAAGTCGATTCGATCATCGAGGCAGAGTACAGAGAATGCGCCTTGATGGCTGTCTCTCAACTTAGAGAAACGATACTTGCAGTAGCACGGAACGCCCAGTTCGATGGCACTCCATCCCAGTTATTCTTCTGTCGGCCTTTGATTGCAGAGTTCGGTATCGTTCGCCTGCTTTCTCGCCCCACAGTGCCGACACCAACCATTTGCCGCCTGCTAGAGGAAGCACTCCAACACCGCCAAAGCAACGACATCAAGTTGGATTTCTTCCTTGCTCTCCAGTGAAATTTCTCAAGGCCGCTGGTATCAATGGAGGTTGTGTCTGGATGGAGGGGGCATTGATGTCTACTGGCGATGTTCTATAGCTATAGTTCATTGTGTACGAGCTTTTTCTGATTTACCATTGAGCGAACTTTTCGTGCAACACTAAGCACATGGTTGGTGTACTACAGGCTTGTATTTTGATCGCATACAATAATATAAATGTCGATTGGTGGCTGAGGGCGTGGCGGGTGGCGGCACAACGGGTGCATGTGTGCTCGATGCACCGCTGAACGAGAATGGGGGGTGGGGGTGCGAACAACTGGCAAGGTGGGTATGAGTGTGAGGGCGACGCGTTGGATTGTCGACGACGACGACGACATGGCCGCCACCTGCAATATCATCGCCGTTATCGACTTCGTCGTCGTTGTTGTCCAGGAAGAGGGCGGCGAGCGCGAGCACGCGTACGCAAAGGGTCGACGAGGTGGTGGTGGCTGCGCTGCCCCGTCATTGACGACTCGTCGTTGTGCGCGGGTTGGAACCGAGCGCGAGCGGTGGGGGTGAGGGAGGTGCTCATGACGACGTCGTGGGCATGTCGTCATCGGGGTGGTCGTGCGAGCGCAAGGTAGGGACGGCGAGTGCGTGAGCTGGGCGCAGCGGCGGCAAGTGGGAGTGCGCGAGGTGGGGGCAACGGATGGTGGTCGTGTTCTTGCGATCGCCGCGTCGTCGTCGTCCGTGGGTGTGCGCCCAGCTTGCGTGCCAAGGGGCGCAAACCATCCAGAGCTTGCATTTCAATTTGTTTGGTGGAGCAGCTTTGACGGCTGCGCCGGATGATAACCGTTCGACATTTCTGTCCGTCTCTTCGAGAGGGCGGGACTGGGCGGAGGCAGGTTTGGGTAGCTTGGACGGATGTGCTGGAAAAGGAAGGAATGTTGAAGTAGACATGGTAAAGGGCCTGTACAAGAACATGGTGGGTTCAGAGGAGCCAAGATGTGTGAAAGGACGGACCTCTCGAGCACCGATCCGTTTGCGTGGTTCGTACGTTAGACATCTGCTCAGCGGGTTTAGGGCATCTCCGGAAGCCGCGGTGAAGAGGTCACGGAGCAGTGTACGAGGGAACTGTCCTACAGGAACGTAGTCTGGAAGTTTCGTATGGCCCTAGGGGGGCGTCAGTTCACGTCATAAATCGGGCAGCTAGCGGAACAAGTGAGTATCGGACTGCATGGCCAAGTAGGGAACCCACCGAGTGATGACCTGGCATGTCATTTTGTACCCGGGGTCTGCAATGTCTCTTGCGAGACCAAAATCGGCGAGCTTGAGTTGCCCATCGGAGGCGATGAGCAAGTTATTGGGCTTGAGATCCTATAGGGCAATGAGCAACGCGACGTTGTACACCGAATACCGGATGGTCCTACGCAGAATGATCAGAGGATAGGAACGCACCCTGTGGAGAATGAAATTCCTATGGCAGAACTCCAGTCCACGAAAGGTCATTGCCATCCATGACTTGATGTCTGCTGGCAAAAAGACGAGTGTACGATCCTTGATGATTATTTCGAGGTCGGTGTCCAAGAACTCGAGGACGAGGTTGAGGTTTGTTTTTGAAGAGAACACGTCCATGAGCTGGTGGTGGAGGGTGGCATTGGATAAAGGACACGAGGAGAAGAAAGTTACCTCGATGATGTTCTGGTGGTGTAGCTCGCGAAGATACTTGACTTCACGAATGGCAGACATGTCAAGGCCATCTTTGAATTGGCCGACTTTTATCTTTTTGATGGCAACCTTTCTCGAGGTGGATGCCTCGCGACCTGTTGACCTGGAATGAGGGGGGTGCGCGAGCATACGAGTAAATGACGGACCTCGGTAGACAACAGCATAGGTACCCTCTCCGATTTTCTGGTCTTTAATCCTGTAGAACGTGCGAGACGGTCAATATGACACATGAAGACGAACAGACAACGTATACCATCGTTTCTGACGTTCTGCGTTGGCCTTTTCGACAGCATCCATTTAAATTTAAATGATGCGTAGTGGCGCGATAGTCGTCTAAATCAAGCCTGCATGCTTCATCTGTACCCACCAATGCGCGCACGGTCCCAATCGATCGTTTTCCTGCTACCCCCACTGAGCCCATCTTCCCGCTGCGCATCCAGCAACACAAAAGCATGCAACCCAGGGCGCCTCACCTCCCACAGACCATCGCCAGTGCCGACATGGAACGCGCACCGGTAAACCCGTGCAACTGCACGATATCCAACTCTACGCGCGCAACCGTTTCCTGCACAAAATGAAGCGGCGCGGTTTGGGACACACCCACAAGCAGGGGACGCGCGTTTCCTACGTCTTGTATGTGATATGCATGCACCTTACCCACCCCTCCATCGATCTCCCACCTTCCCCGCTCATCTTCGCGAGAAAAACCATACGGTGCAATTTGGTGCAGGACAAAGGTGACTTCTCACTAACAGGGCCGACTACTACCATTCCTACAATCTGGGGGTGAGGTGAAAGTCACGCAGCCCCCGTATTTCTGGATCGCACCCAAGAACTTTCCGGGCATTAACAGTGTCCTCGTACTCGATAAGAAGATCTATGCATTCCAGGTCACCATCAGCTCCACGCACAAATCACCGACGGAGGGTATGCGGACCTTTCAAGATAGGTTGCTCCCTAGATTGAAGCCGCTACCATGGAACGTAGTATTCGTCGGAATCAATGCCGATGCAATTGGCGCAGTCGCAAATGAGTGGGGCGGTAAGATATTTTTCCCGACAACTAGGGAGGTGCCTGTTGCGTGGTCCGAAGTAGATCCAGTGGTCCCGGACGTCATCTATAAAGTATGCAAAGTTGGTTGAATCACCGAGGACTCTCTGACGCATTATAAGGTATTCCGCGAAGAGTCGGTGGAGTCCGACGGCACGATAGAGGTTTGGGAGTGGGGGATTATATGACGATGAGCCTGGAGGATGTTCATATCCTGTAGTTGGATTGTCAATAACGAAACTGGCGACGAGGTAATCCAGATCAGGATTAGATCTTGTAAAGACCTCGGCTCGTCTCACCATCGGACAGCTCCTGTCCATTCATTGTATCACCACTGAGAAATGTGATCAGCGCCGTGGACGCGGCGGCAGATTGGTGCTACAAACATTGCCCCAAACCGCCCAAAGGCGGGACTTTCTGCAGACGTGGGACTTATCGGAGTTTGAATGGGACTTCAGCTCCCCCTCAGTGCAACCATGACATCACAGCTTGAATTGAAGCCTCGCCGGTCTGACCACACGACAGATGGAACAACAATATTTTGTACCAGCCTAAATGCTGTACCACATAAGAAATCAGTGTTTTATTCCAAGGTTAGTCTCGCAACCTCATCTTCTCTTCCAGCCATGACTGAATCCCCCTTTTCAGACGTCGCTTGTGCCCAGTTGAATCAATTCTCCAGCATGGTTTGGGGTAATTCTCGCGCTGTCCTGCGGCACTCTGATGATGGAGTCGAGTTCATTGACCTTGAGTCTTATCCTGTCTTTCAAGTCCTCTTTCCAGGCGCTGTGTTTGACAAGATACTCGTTAGACAGGAGTATCGCATCGCACTTCAGGAATTAGAAACGGAAATATACTGTCGTGGGGCCTACGTTACAGGACAACCTGGGATTGGTAAGTGCATTTAGTACATCATATGGGGTCGAACCTGACGTGCTTCATTCTGCCAGGGAAGACTCTCTTTCTCATTTATCTGCTTGTTGCTTGTCTTGGACAGAAGCGTCCAGTTGCGCTTCAGTTTCCCGATGGCCGACCTTACTACGCCCTATTTTCTAATTCAGTGTCTTTCCACCCTCTCAGTAACCCAAAGCCGCTCGATCAATTTCCCTACCTGTGGGCTCTCACGGACTCGAACGACGATGTTCCAATTCCAAGCACTATTTTTCGAGGTCACTCGCAACGCATTCGAGTCGTTCAAACGACATCGCCAAAGGAATTCCGCTGGAAGGGGTGGAGAAAATATACTGGTGCTGAGTGCTACGTCATGGATGTTTGGAATGAAGAAGAGATTATCGACCTTGCGTGAGTGTCCCATGCAC
>JBBPSB010000221.1:0-33823 GCA_038093375.1 Xerocomus brunneocitrinus
ATAAATACAGCATGTAACGTAAGATGTAATTTAGACTATTCAGTTGATTCAGACACCCGATATCTTATCTCTATTACTCATCCTCTGAATCTACCAATCGCTATTTGACTCTGTACCAAGAGACTGCTAGAAGAGTGAGTCTCATCACTCTACATCTATCCCTATCGTTGTACTGCGCACCAAGCGGAAGGTATCCTACACTTCTGTTAGTATGGACAGCTTGAGAAGATCTTGGAATTCGAAACAGGAAGCCAAAATATCTGGCGGGAGCTGAAAAACACATATCAGCTTCTTGCACTTATAAGGCCATGCAACACAAGTGGCAAAGATGCATCACATGAAGTTGTAGAATACAAGGATATGAAGCAGCCTATAATCACCGACATACGAAACATCAAAGCTGTTGTAGGCCATGTCAAGTCAAGGGGAAGGTGGATCATAGTTGATCGTTCTGTGGAAATGGTTTTGCAGGTGTTGGAAGCTAGTGAGCACGAAAGTGGCGAAGAGGACAGTAGCGACGATAGTGATGAATAGCATAGGGCGCCGCGAAATATTCACAAGTCTGCAATGTTGAATCAGATACCCCGGCCAGGTGGTAGGGTTGAAGCGCTGACAACCGTACCCGGTTATCGTGTCGTCATTTTCTTCAGACGAGGGAGGCGGCAAGGCAAAGGTAAAGGTCGTTAGTAAGGTAGTCGACTTGCGAAACCGACGAACGTCACGTGTCCAAATGGTGACAGAGAGTGACAATACACGAAAATCAGGATATCATTTCAACACGACGCAGTACAGACAAATTGCTACGCTGAAATATGCATTAGATAGAAATGTAACCACGAGCGTTTTTACTTTTTTCATACTATGTGCTCTCGTTGAATAAAAATCTGTATTTTTACTGACCTAATGGAAATGTTCACCTAAGCGAATCTCGGCGGCACCAACGGCCGCTCAGCACTGCACGCTGTGGCCTGTCGGAGTCCTTGTGAAGTCAGTACTGACAATGGGTGATAGGAAACGTGGCACCAAAAGGTGGATCTCAAATCTCGAGTCCTGGAGAGCCTCAAAGAAAGCAAAGCTAATGGCCAATGATGAGAACACGAAGGTGAGACATCAGAAAATGGTGCACTGACCTAACATTTCGTTGGTTGGCAACTTGGCAGCCATCAATAAGCACCAGGTCTAGTGGCGAGAGCGTCGAGAGTCGAGACTTGGTTTGGAAAGGCTCCCTTTATTGATAATACTCTATAAAGCTTCCTACTTCATAGTTCGTACCATAGACCTTACTGGATACTCAGACTATACCTGCTCGTACGTGTATACACCATATCATACTCATACTCATTCTGAGTTTGAATTATAAATTTCGGCTTCACTCGGCACATTCATTTTTTGCAGTGTCACGACTCGGTCACTCCACGTGACGTTCGTCGGTTTCGCAAGTCGACTACCTTACTACCATTTCAGGCTTCCTGCCTGTGCCACTCCTAACTTCATTGATGCCGTCAAAGCAACCTTTTGAGTTCAATAACCCATGAATTTCATGGGTTTGGTAGCTAGTATTCAGTATATATGTCGCTGAACTTCACCATAATTGCAACTGAGATTCAGCTCAGTGTTTTAGTTCACTCGATACCCGTCCTAATATGGCGAAAAAGGCGGGTGGATTGGGGCGGATAGCGGGCAGAACGAAAACAAATGTCATTGACTTTTTCCGCTGAATCCGTGTAAATTATGCGTTCAGCGGATCGCTGAAATTAACGGCATGTATTTTCAGTGGAAAAAGTAACTGAATTTAGTGTTTCATTGAATTAGGTACTGACGTTCAGCGGATCTACTATCCACAGTGAATATCTGCCAATCCCCGCTGCACCCTCATGAAATTTCCGGACCACTACAAGCGACGTTGAGGATGCGTGGAGTCAATCTTAGGCAAGGCCCTGGCAGGACTCATTTATCCAATTATCCACGACAGCACAGTATGGACGTACAGAGTCGAACATCAGATTGGCCCTTGCACATATGATAATTGTTGGCAATTATAGTGATCACTCATTTGGAAGATTCTATGCCACATGCCGACTCTGCGTGGATCAAGATAAATTGCATTATAAACTATGAGTATTACGAGGAACCAAAACGACTCCAAAGCATATCCTATGCACCATGTCATTCGCGTTCAAGAAAACTGTGCGACCTTGTGCTTGACGTTCGAGACCGCTTCCTTCGAGGCCGGCTTGATGTCCACGTCAATATTCCGTGGGTAGCTTTTGACGCACGATATTAGAATCGATCTGTAGCGTCGAAGGAGTGTAAGCGTACCTCACAAGTCCGTCAGTATACGACGGTGATGGCTGGATTTCATTTCCGTTCCCATCCTTCTTCTTCGAGATATCGACCGTCGCGATGATATGAGAAAATAGCATAAACACCATGTTGCTCCCCAAATGTCTACCGGGGCAGACCCTGTCGAACAAGATTGGACACCATCCACACGAAGCTGGCACGCAGCGTACCTCCGTCCGAACCCAAATGCGAACAAGTTTGGATCGATCGCAGTCTCCTTTATCTCGTCTGCGAGATGACGTTCTGGTACGAATTCTTCCGGAGGGAATCCACTCTTGTTGTCTTTTGCGATCGCCCTGTCAAGTCCGTCGGTCACACACTTCGTTTCTCAAATAAACGATACATACCATACGTTCGGAAGTACGATCGTACCCTGCGGAATGTAGTACCCTGCAAGATCATGCTCAATCAACAAACATGCTGAAGGCACCCATCGCCGATTACATACCCATGTAAAAGTCTGCCGTCCTCGTCACACGAGCAATACTCAGTGGAAGGCTAGGCTTCCACCGCAATGCCTCCTTGATCGTCGCCTGCAAGTACGGCAACGAATCATGATCCTGAAGTGTCGGCAGACGTTCCGTTCCAACAACCCGGAAAAGCTCCTCCTTCAGTTTTGCCTGAACCTCAGGGTACAACGCTAGTGCGAGTATGAAGTTTAGCGTCGTGGAGTAAGCCTGAAGCGTAAAAGTAAGAAAACAAGTAGCACTCGACGTAATTATTTAGTACACACCGTCTCTGCTCCAGCTATTCAATCAGATACATTAGAACTAGAACGCACACGTAGACTTAGGATGGTACTCACCCCCATACATCGACCCTGCCGCCCAAAGAAGAGTGTGCTCGACAGCAGCCTGCACCTCGGGATCATCAGACTCGAACTTGTCCAGACATTCCGCCGTGAACGAAGGTGGGTTCGTCCCTTGTTCCCGTCCCCTTTTCACATGCTCATAAGGACGCGTGATCAGGCTCATGATTTCTGCCCGTCCGTTTGCCGCAGTTTTGGGGATGTGATTGAACGGGAACCAATCAGGCAAGTATTTTACTGATAAATGCAGCATCAGTTACACTTCGAAGATGCATCGGAGAGCACCCCTTACATGCAGGGAGGAAATCAACGAGGAATGCTCCGGGCACGGTTGCCTCCACGATCATTCCCATAGTTCGCTCTGCATCAGTAATGTACTACGACACATCAGCAACCAAAGCTGATGTGGTGTATAAGTCTTACCAGGTCATCAGGCGTATTTACTGGTATACCATATGTCACAGACAAGATCGTCCGTCCAACCGTGCTGAAATGGGGCATTCAGTCACGCGATCTTGTTGAGAAGGCTTGTCCACTCACAGACGAAGTTGACGTTCAAAGTTATCCGGATCGCTGAACAGAGTGTCGACGTATCTCGCAACAAAATCCCCGACCGATTCGTATTTCTTCACCACTTCCGGACTTAAAGCCATGTGCGTGAACCTCCGTTGCCTCTTCCATTCCTCTCCGTATTGTAGCAATGGCATACTCTGTGTACATCTATACTTCAGCTCGTCGCACGTCACGCTCCGGAATACAGAACTTACGGCATCGAGACCCATGAGCTCGCCGGCCATGGCGAATCTTGGACGATCAGAGTAGATCATCGGCCGTGATTCGAAAAGGTCCGAAACAGCCTCCATGGTGTTCAGGATGAGCAATCTGTTGCCCAGCACCTCGGCATACACGACGTCCCCTGGCCGCATTGTTAGCGATCGTCAGGGTAAGTTGAAATACTAGGTACCATATTGCTCTTTCCACTCGAGGAACTTGAGCCAGTTTTTCTCGCGAGGCATGTCGAATAGATTCCCGACCAGGGGCTTTCTAGGCGGCCCTGGGGGTAGCGGGAATCCCTTTGATTGATCGGGATGACGAGACCAGTTCTTCCAGAGATAGATTATCAGCGCAGTGAGGCCAGCTACGACACCGATATCTGTGAGCATTGTAGGTTGTTGGATGTAAATACCCAAGGAATGAAGAAGAGACAAGTGTCGAAAGTGGTGCTCTACACTCCCCTTTAAGACCGGAACCATGATTATTTCTTCTGGGGAAGATGCGCCTTCCCAGGCTGAAGAAACGTCGGCATGATGTACGCACTGTTGCACCGTAGAGTTAGAACCGATCAATAGACGCAATTTGCAAATGCCTCTGCGCCGTCGGCGGGCGCAGGATCCTTGTCAGCCAAAGCTAGTGCGTGTGAAGGTATGCTTCCATGGACCAGGCTGTGGGGCTATCAGAGTGGCCGTTCCTACACAATACGACAGCGAGCCCCATTATCTCCAGACGAACTTCCAATTGGAACAGGGTCAAGTTAACATTGCGGAGTTTCAATGCAGGAACACGTTCTGTCTAAGTAATTCTTTGTTATTCAATGATCATCGATCAGGCCTGACGCCCGTATTTTCCATTTAGCGCAGCTCTCTCGAAACGTGGTCCGTTTTCTTGAATTCTAATTCGGCTGGTACATGTCGAACCATAGTCTGGTGACTAAATGTCCCTCATTCTGGGTCTGGTCACCGGACTACATAGTTGATTTCCATGGAGGTTTTCCAATAGAGGTTCGGAAATATTTCCTGATTGTCAATAGTTGGCAGTTTATTGTTCCTTTAGGCTTCGTCCACTCGTTCATACAAGCCAAGTGGATTTACCGGACTCTCAGACACCCATCCGATCCTCTCCTGATCTTTCTCTGATCCAGGATCCTTCGTAGTCTCACCATCACCGCTCTTCTGCTTTCAGCATGACTTCATCAATAGAGAGTAGCGTAACCGTTAATCGGCGTAGCGACACGAATAGGTAGAGGAGTCAACGACAAAAGTGAACTGGAATAAAGCCTGATGACTATTGTGGACTAAGTAGAGGGATAGGCGTCTTTTAACTACTTGGTAAGTCCGTCATCTAGGGTATCAGCATGCGGCGAGAGGTACGGAGCTAACGAGCGAACTTAGTGAACTAGATACAATAAAAACGTTTCAGGTACTATCAGTCTGCTGATCTCTGATGGCCGGTCTGACTTGTAATGAGGTACGAGTGAAGTGGCAGAGCAATGTCTTTGGACAAGCGAGGGAAAGTGGCGCAGCGCGCCTTTCTTTCGCGCCACTCCCCGCACTCGCTGGCTCATCAAGTAGCGCAGCTCGCGCTCGAGTTTTCATCCCGTCGACCGACTGCTGCCGCCGGACTACGTCTCCACCAGTTGCGCCCCCAACTTACTCCCTTGACTGCTGCCGTGGCTTTGCCCCACCAGGTCAGACCAACTGCTGCCGTCGGACTACGTCCCCACCAGTTGCATCCCTAACTCGACCGTTGCCGTGGCTCTGCCCCACCAGATCAGACCGGTTGCTGCCGTCGGACGCCTACGTCCCCTGCAATCGCGTCCCCAACTCCCTTGACCGCTGCTGTGGCTTTGCCCCACCAGGTCAGACCAACCGCTGCCGTCGGACTACGTCCCCACCAGTTGCGTCCTCAACCCGCATGATCGCTGGCTGAGGCTACGCCCCATCAATCATATCGTGTCGTCCTTCTCCTAGTCTTTGGGTCTGTAGCGTTCGCTGCATGCGTCGTAGTACGACTATTGATCTGGGTACGCAGCTCGCCATTGGCCCAGGACAGTTTGTGGAGCCGGACAGCGCTTCGCGCTGCCACCTGTCCACTTCACTCTATCACTCCCATCCCCGTCCTCGTCTCCGCTCGTCACGGCACACGAGTGATGTCCAAAGATCGAAACCCTGCATTACTTTTTTAGGAAGCGGTTAGCGAGGGTACCAAAATGGATGGTGTCGAGGCTACTGATCTCCAACATAGGGAACTCTTATAGCAGAGAGGAAAAAGATGGCGAGTTTATGTCTAGCAAAAGGCGCAGCGCCTTAGAGGACACAAAACATGGAATTTTTTTAAAAAACAATAGGGAACTCTTTTGGGGTGTCTGCCGACGCAGTCGCGGTCGACTAATGCTTGTCCGTATGGTCCTGCCACTATCAGTCCATAACTGGTTGCCGCCTATCAGGCTAATGATATAACCCATACTCCGTCAAGATTAACGCCGAGTTGGTCTAGTAGTTGTCTGCGGATGGGGGATATATTTCGAAAGGCTCCAATGAATCTCTGCAAAATACACCCCGTTGGATGGCAATATCTACAGCGTTCGAAAAGCTAGCCTTCTGGCTCGAGACCATCTTTCTCTTCACCAGATCCGATTACAAAACCATCTTCTTCCCCGTGGTGAGCCCTGACCAGCATTGTTCGCAATCAATTGAATCGACACATCCCCCCTGCGGACATAGATCCTCTCTGCTTGTGCAGCATCTCCGCCCACCAAGGTCTCCCAATTGCTCAGCACCGCCGTCTGGGTCTGGTTTCATCTCTTACAAGCCAATGTCTCCAACCAGACCTATTCGGCCAACGAAGACATCATCAACAAACCATGGCGGCCTCTCCCATCGGGCAGAGTTTCTCCAACAGGTGCACGCCGACTCCGTTGGGCTCTCCTCGTCTTCTGTCTTCTCCTCTCAGCTTGGCATAGTAGGGGCGTGTTCATTTTGAGCGCTGCGCTGTCCCTCGTGGAGATCGTCCATGATGATGTTGGCTTCAGTGGTGACCCAGTCCTAAAGAATCTGATGAATGTGGGTGGTTATCTCACCTTTGAATCGGGCGCGATCATGGTCATGTGTGAGTGCTGTTCACGAACGTTACGCCCGTACATGTCGTTGACGATGCATCCAGCTTCGAGAACGGACTTTGATCGGACGTCTCTGATTGCATTGATCGTCAGTGGTCTGTTGATTTTCACGACCATTCACGCACAAGACTTCGCGGACGTAGAGGGGGACAAGCGGTCTGGGCGGCGTACGTTGCCCATCGTCGCCCCGGAAGGTTCACGGTGGTACATCCTTGCGGCACTCTACCTGTGGTCTGTCGTGCTCTCGACGCTGTGGGGCCTTGGCCCGATGAGCGCGATGTTGTTCCTGTCCATGGGTACATTCGTCGGGAGTCGGTATTTCCAACTCAGAGATGTGAAGCAAGACGAAAGGTCGTACGTGATGTACAACGTGAGATTTGGCATGATCCGTGAATTGCGGTTCTCCCTGCTTACTACCTCTTCGCGCGATTTCCTTAATGTCCAGGTATGGCTGTTGGCTGCCCATACGCTCCCTTTGAACATGCACCACCGAGTGTTGAGCTGGTGACGAGAGGATGGCTGTATATATGCGATCATGATCTAGATTGTTGAAATCCAACGGAATTTCTTCCTCACATATTTCTTGTAGCTGGCTTGCGTAGTTCCACGCCGTATGGTCGGGGAAGGCACGTCTGAATTTCACTAAACGTACATACCTACTTGACATTTTTGACTAGAATAACCCCAAGTACTGATGTTACAATGAATGTTAGCGTTGCCTGTCATGGACATTTCTCCATCTTTTTTATGCGTATTCTCGTTTGATGCTTCTTGGCTAGACATAATTCGCCAACTCTTTGTCCGGCTCATGAGTCCATGATCATGCCAAGAGTAAAGGTGATATCGCCACCGGCCTGGCATCTCCATTGGAGCACATATGCCGGGTCGTACGAACGAGCGAATGATGCCTAAAGATTAATGATGACGACCGAAAAACACTCCAATAGTATTTTCAGTGACTTGGCACGATGAGAGGAACGGAATAACGTGTACCACTCTGGAATATAAGAGGTTGAACCATATTGCAGAAGACCTGCGCTGAATGGAAACGACGGGCACTTAACCAGTGCTCGGCCACGCAAGTCCAGCCTCGCGCACACAAATGGCAACCTGCTACTGAGTCATTGAATGGGAGCTTGTCCCAAACTTGACTAGACTGGTGCCACATGTCAATGATCACTGTAGCATCCATGCTAAGTAGATGCAAATGCCAGGAACAGGGTTTCGAACCGGAGGTACTTGGGGCAATCCCGGCGTTTACGTGGGAGAGGTCGTCCCTGCAGTTCGAATGGAGAATAGGCCTGATCAATTACCCAGATACTGTCCTGTCACCTGGGTACTTGAAACTTGACTCCACTGTCGGACTGTCAAGACATACATTGAAACTCCGCTCCGCAACTTCATTCAGTTCAACGAAACAGTTCGCTTGGACTTGTTCAAAGTGTTGCTATCGCATCCGGATTGGCGAGAGTTATCTACGTGGACGTGATCCAGCATTGGGACCATGTGGAATACTCACGCTAGTCCGTGGAAGCACAGCTGGATCCTGACTGCGGCCAGTCACTCGGAGGCACTGGCTTTGGCTGACAAAAATCCTGCTCCCGCCGGCGCGAATCATTCTATTGATCGGTTCCAACTCTACGGTGCAACGGTGCGTACATCATGCTGACGTTTCTTCAGCTTGGGATGGTACCTCTCCCCTTCCGGTTCTAACGGATCTGATTGAATAGCTGGAGCAGAGGCGGTGTGTACTAAATAATTACGTCGAGTGCTACTTGTTTCCTTACTGATTTACGTTTCAGGCTTACTCCACCACGCTAAAATTCATGTTCGCACTAGCGTTGTATCTCAAGGTTCAGGCAAAACTAAAGGAGGAGCTTTTTCGGGTTGTTGGAACGGAACGTCTACCGACACTTCAGGATCGTGATTCACAGAGGCACTGCGATGAAAGCCTACCCTTCCGCTGAGCATTGCTCGTGTAACGAGGATGGCAGACTTTTACAAGGGTATGTAATCGACACGCGTTCCTTTAGCATGTTTGTTAATTAAGCGTGATCTCGCAGGGTACTACATTCCGGGGGGTACGATCATACTTCCGAACGTATGGTATGTATCGTTTATTTGAGAAATGAAGCGCGTGACTGACGGGCTTGATAGGGCGATAGGAAAAGACGGCAGGAGTGGATTCCCTCCGGAAGAAGTTGTACCAGAACGTCATCTTGCGGACGAGGTGAAATAGATTCCAACATGTTCGCATTTGGGTTCGGACGGAGGTATGTCGTATGCCAGCTGTTTGTTGACTGTATCCGATCTTGTTCAATAGGGTCTGCCCCAGTAGACGTTTGGAGAGCAACATGGTGTTCATACTGTTTCCGCACATCATCGCGACTGTCCATATCTCGAAGAAGGACGGGAATGGAAATGAAATCCAGCCGTCGCCGTCGTATACTGACGGGCTTGTGAGGTACGCTGACACTCCTTCAACGCTGCGGATTGATGTTGGTATCGTGCGTCAAAAACTACCCACGGAATATCGACGTGGATACCAAGCCGGCCTCGAAGGAGGCGATCTCCAATGTCAAGCACAAGGTCACGCAGTCTCATAAATGCGTACAGACGAGTTCGAGAGCGAAGCTACACAGGGTACACTGTTGCAAGGAACGCACAGTGAGATCTCATCGTCAACGCAAGTTGACTCCCTACACTGTGGACTCGTTTTGGTTCCTTGCAATACTCATGACTTGTAACTCAATTTATCTGAACCTTGCTATCTCTTGGGGGATAGAGTCGACATCTGGTACAGAGTCTTGCAACGTGTACTGATTTCTATAGTCCCCAGTAATTGGCGACGGCGGCGTATCCAGAACTTCCAATGCGACGAAGCAAATGTGTTTCTTTGCCTGAGATTGGCCCCACAGCATCTTTAGGGCGATGTCACGTTGAATATCTACTAGATGTACGACCAATGACGCGTGACGTACCACGCAAATTTGCCGTCAGCATGGCACAATTGGAATATACCGTCAGTGTGCATACTTACGTGCATAACTTAGATAAGGAGAAACTCACTAGAATCGAAGTAACTTGAATAATGACTCGGTTACTGGAACTTGAAGCTCAGTGAAGTTCGAATGACGGATGTTCTTAATTTGTTAGTAACTGCCTGTACATCCTGTTACACGTTGTCTGCACGCTCTACCATTGTCCGTGTGTCAACCCCAAGCCCATTACGCCCATCAGATTCAACTGATTCACCTTCCTCGTCTACCTAGGTCCTTTGGGGCCCCTGTCCTGCCTGTTGTCAGTCGCTCGATTGGTGACCCAAATTCCGCCATCGTATTCTGTCCCGGTCTATCCATAATTCACCTGTGTTTTCGGCTCCTCGCTGCCACAGTCAAATACCACTGTCCGGCCTTCCCTATTCCATTGCCTAAATTTCAGCTCTTCAAGTTCGCGACCTCATCCCGTCGATCGTAGTATCTAGCTGGACTTTGCCTTACTATTTTATTATACCCTCCGCCCTACCCATACCCCCCTGAGCTCTGTCCCTCCATCACTGTCTCGTCCAACTGCCTTTCTCGCCCATCGCTCTCATCGTTTCAATTCTCGTCAAGTTGTCAACCGCATCTCGTCTTTTCCTGTGTTCATCATCGGATTTTCCCTCCGATCGTCCAATTTCGTCACTCTTCACATCCGTCTCCGATGTACCAAAAGGACTACAACGAAATTGGTTTCCAAATCACTGGTGAGTTTTAGCCGACTCCGGACCGTCTGCCTGGGAATACTCACTTGTTTCATGTAGTTGTCCGATTGACCCTCTCACCCCGACTTTCCGGGCGGGTCGTTTGTGTGACTATTCCGGGTGTCGATGATACGATCGCATGTTCTGGAATTCTATCAGAGCCTAGCATGTGGAGCTTGGCCACTACTCCCTGTTACATGACATGTGTACATGGCAGGTGCCACTTGTTTCCAGTCAGTGATCCTCTGTCATCATTCAGATCACAGAGGGAATTCCTTTGTGGATTGATGGCAGCACTTGAGAGTAAGTCCCATGTGTTCCAATGTGTTGTTTGTGCTCATAATACCAAAGGGAATGGTAAGTAATGTCAATGAAAGTTTGCTTCACAGCTCTTAGTAATGTTATGATAGAAAACATTACCATTTTTGTCACTGGCAATTTTGCGGCAGATCACAGATAAAAAGGAAGATATAATCTATGAGGTTACAGATGACCTTGAGTCATTCTTTTATGCTTTCATATGGATCTGTGTTCTTAACACTGGACCCAATGGAGCAGTATGCTCTGGACCAAAAGATTATCACTCTATTGTCCATGGATGGGCAAAGACATCAATAACAAGTGGACTAAGTAAAGTTTTCAATGCAAAAAGCTCATTCATCTATGCCTCCAATAAAATCATTGAAAAACAGTTCACTCCTTACTTCCAGAATTTGAAACCCCTAGCTAAAGAGTGGAGAAATCTGGTAAAAGCAGAGGATGAGCGTAGGTATAGACCTGACTACTCTGTCCCACTATCATCATCATCCAATCCCCTCACCCACCAAAAGATCATTCATCTCCTTCATTCCTATGCTAACAATCTTCCACCTGTTGATCCTTAGGCATGCTTCAGTTCTCTCAACAATACAGTTGTATTATACCAGACTTTCATACACCAGAATACATGCATCTCATCAAATACATTCAAGTCTGTCTGACAGAGTACTTTTTAATCTTCAAAATAGTCTACACAGTTAATCTTTCAAGTTGAGGGACTCGTACACATCACTCGCAGAGACCTATAACCAGTAAGAGAAGGCTGATACGTGCAGGATATTCTGCAATCAAGTCGGTCGTCCTTGTTCCTACGACCAACTTCATCGCATCTAAAATGGCTGGAGCGATGCTTGACGCGACCGTTCCATCACCAGGTAATATAATGTTAGACCCCAGCACCACGATCGAGTTGATCATTTCATGGCCGATACGCGTCCACGAGACCACAGCTCATGTACATCGTCCCTGTGCTGAACCTAGTGTCATTCGCCGTCGAGAAACAGGATTTGCAGGCTTGTCTACATGCTGGCTCCAGAGAGGATAGCCGTGCTGTCAAAGCTCTGCCGTGGTATGGCCTATGATCTGGCTGAACTGCAAGGACAGCGAGCCTGCATGACCCCCGACCAATACTTTTTTTTTTTCCTTTTTTCTGCGCCTGTAACCGGCAAAGGATATGGGGCATAATTGGTCGGTAAGGGTGCTATTTCACGAAACCGACTACGATACGTCGAGTGAGTGAAGAAATTGCACGCAATATCGAGAAACATACCTTGTTGTCTTTCTTCTCCAGGGTGTTCCTTACTCTTGACGTAGCGCAATGAACCTAGAACCGTCATAAATAAATGAAAGATCCAATAAAATGGCCATGATTTACCTAAGAATGAGGCGCAGGACATTAAAATGATTGCGAAGAGCGAACGGGTCAAGCAACAGCGCAACGTCTGTGTTACGGCCGTCTGGTTACGTTACTATTCACCTGAATGGCATTAGCCAGCACCAATGACATACAAGACTAGGCACGGTTACAGCTCACCGAGACACTCGTTCAGTGTCTGCGTTCTAGCCCAGAAGGACTGGAGGGACAGGCTGGGAAAGGAATCGACCTGCCCAGTACCTGCGGGCCCCGCGCCCGGCATAGAAGCCAACTTTCTTGATATTGGCAGTGTAGATCATCATCTGGCACAGCCGTAAACGGCATATCTGCCATGTCGAAAATCCGATTGCGCTGATCAGCGGGGTGAGCATATAGAAGGAGCTGCGCGAGAAGAGATACCTGAGCTTGGGTATGACCGGGTTTGGTTGCGCAGATGAAGCCGTTCATGTGGCCATCAAGAAGCTGTGGCACATCGTTCTAGAGTGTAGACAGATCAATGATCGTGAGATCAAACGTCACCAACTATATCCATGAGAATAGGAGAGGTGTGATACCAGCATGTCGCGCGAGGAAAAGATGCGCTGGCCATGAGGGTCAGGGTTCGCTGCGACGTTGAAGCGAGATGTTCAGTGACTGCGCAAGTCTTAAAGCCAACCACATGGTGCAGCTAATGAATGAATGAAAAGGATCAGGATAACTGAGCGATGTTGTATTGTTTTGTAGTACTGTGGACGTTCGCTGTGGACAAATTTCACCAGTGGCGGCGGGTAAACAAGCCAAACTCTGAACCTCGTCGACACAGGCGGTCACGACAACCACACAACGACCACCATGTCGAGACAATCCCGCAGCACCCCACCCCCGCCGTCGTCGCCGAGTCCACAGCACGGCTCGAAGCTGCCCAAGTTCCTGCAGAAGCAGAGTCGCGACAGATCGAGGTCGCTTATGGATCCAGCTGCGACGGGCAGCTCGACGAGCATTGCGAGCTCGAGCTCGTCCACACACACCTCGCCGACGCCCTCTGCTGTGTCGCCCAAGCACGCCAGCACGCGCAAGGGTCGGTACGAGGATAAGTCTGCTGGGACAGACGGGGACAACGAGCGGGACGGGAGCCTCGACGAGATCCCGGTGATCGTCGAGACGTCCGCGGCGGACTCGCCACGGGCGCGCAGTTGGCCAGAGCGGCCACTGAGTAACATCTCCGACATCCGACCATCCGTATCAATGTACCAGTCTTCTTCAACGCGCATATCCGATCTTCCAACTCGCCTCACTGGCTGGCTCTCGCACACCTTCAGCTCGTCCTCAACCGACCTCTCTTTGCCGACCATTTTGTCCCAGTCGCACATGGCATCCCCAAAGAAGCCAAATCCGCTCCTCACCGCGGCCAAACACGGCAAGGGCCATCTCGACCGCGCCATGCGTTTCATTCTCGACTCTGATTCCACACCAGACAAGTGCACTGAACCAATCTGGCTGCTCGGCGTACAGCATCCTGGCTACGAACCGCCCCCGCCAGCAACGCCAAACCGCCGCCCCTCCGTCGAATCCCGCCGACCCCCCTCATTCCGCTCAAACTCGTCTTCTTCCCTCACTGTCTCCGAGCTCTCACAATCTCAGTCTAGCAAGAACCCTGCTGCCAATTGGCCGCCCGTATTCTACGCCGACTTCACCTCACGCATATGGCTCACATATCGCAGCCACTTTGCACCCATCAGAGACTCGAACCTATCATCCCTTGATTCAGATTTGGCCACCGGCGCCCAGGCAGCCACACCATCAAGTCCGCGGCCCAGACGCTGGAACTGGCCAGGGTCCGGCGAAAAGGGGTGGACAAGCGACGCCGGCTGGGGCTGCATGTTACGCACTGGCCAATCACTCCTCGCCAATGCCCTTCTTCATCTCCACCTCGGGCGCGGTAAGCACATGTCCATCCACCATTCTATGCGCTTATATGCGGTCTAGAATGGCGTCGTCCCCCGCTTCCTGTTCGCACACACGACTTTGCCACATACGTCCAGATCATAACGTGGTTTCTTGATTCTCCACTGCCTCAAGCGCCGTTTAGCGTCCACCGCATGGCCCTCGCCGGAAAGGACCTCGGAAAAGACGTTGGTCAGTGGTTTGGTCCCAGCACAGCCGCTGGTGCAATCAAGTAGGCATCTCTCTTGTGAGCTCGAGACAGTACCTAAACATCCCCACAGAGCTCTTGTACATGCATTCCCTGAAGCAGGTCTCGGGGTAGCTGTTGCCGCGGATGGTGTGATATACCAGTCCGATGTATATGCCGCTTCCAACTTGCATAGTGGTTTTCCTCCCCAGCGCTTGAGATCGTCCTGGGGTGATCGGGCAGTCCTTGTACTCATTGGCATCCGTTTGGGCATCGACGGTGTCAATCCTATTTATTACGAGCCCATCAAAGTAGGTAGCCTCACTTCAGTGTTGGACTTGGACCCTCAACCTCCTTGCAGGCACTCTACACATTTCCCCAGTCTGTTGGCATCTCCGGAGGGCGTCCCTCGTCTTCGTACTACTTTATGGGCTCTCAGGCTGATAATCTCTTTTACCTTGATCCTCACCACACACGTCCGGCGGTGCCGTTCCGCCCCGCCCCACCCTCTTCTATACATGACTATCCTGCCGTTCGCAGCCGCGAGAGCACACCCGATAACGCATCTGACAGGCGCGCAGCGACCCGTTCACCCGGTTCACACTCTAATTCTTCCCACCACCATCGTGCACCCACGTCCCCGTCGTCCGTGAGGACCGGTTCATCAACATTCTCATATCATGCACCCCTCTCACCATCTCCTCTACAACACCAGCTTTCAACGGCATCCAGTGTTTCTTCTTCTTCGGTTTCGTCACAGCATCCATCACGTTGGCAAAATGCCAGCATGCCCGCTTCTCCATCTCCTTTCTTCAACGGTGCTAACCTAGACCCCCGAGAACTCGGGGTGGACGAAGAAGATTTGGACGAGGTGGCTGATCACTACGTCTCGCAGTATAATATCGCGGAACTACGGACCTTTCACTGCGATCGTGTTCGCAAGATGCCACTCAGCGGTCTTGATCCCAGTATGCTTCTCGGCTTTTTATGCAAGGAAGAAAAGGACTGGATTGATTTGCGACGACGTATCAACGAGGTCAGGTTTTCAACCCTTGCTTCATTAGCGATGGTCTAACACCATCATTAGCTCAACGCAAAATACAAGACAATCTTTACCATTCAAGATGAGCCTCCCTCGTGGCCGTCTGACTCGGATGAATTCATGGGCCTCGAGTCCATATCTGATCCCGATGACATGGAAATGGACCTCGATGAGGAGGATGACAGTGCCGAGGTGATTGATGCCGAGGGTGCAGAAGAACGGCCTGTCCGTACACGTGATGAAGACCAATTCTTTGACACGCGTTCAATGTCCATTTCCCCCGTGTGTAGCAGTGTCAAGGGCGGTGCCAAAGGCTCCGAGGTCGATACGGAGGAAGATCCCATAGGTCCCATCACGCCTGGACCGAACTCGACGTTCGAGGTGGACAACCACGAGGATGCGCTCAAGATGTCAAAGGATGACGACTTTGAAGAGATTGGGCACGAGGACGAGGACGACGATTGGGTTGATCCGTCGATGCCCACGCCGCTCGCAGAGACGATCGAACGCCCGTACGCCCCGCCGATAGCCAAAACCAAGTCGGCGAGCTCGACGGGGAGCAACAGCAGCAAGAAGGGCAAGAAGAGCAGAAAGTCGAAAAAGGTGGTGCCCATGGTCGGTACGCCCTCGCCGCCTGTCAAGGTAGAGGCGCACTTCCCGTTCCCGCGGTCCCTGGAGGAGAGTTTCCATGAACGCTCAGACGAGACTGGGCATTACGAGAAACGGATGAACAATGCGCGTGCGCGGGACGGCGGACGTACGGAGAGTGGGGGTGTCAAGGCGGTGTTAACGGAGGAGGTCCGTTGAGGCGGCTTGGTGAATGAGCTGGCCCTTTTTTCCACTTTGTCTTCCCATTCTGTTTTTCCATCCATTATGATGGCTCATTCGCCCGATTGTTTCTTTCAATGTCCAGGCTCATTCCTTATGTTTATCCGTGCCTGTGCCGACTCTTAATGAACGTGTATTATTGTCTAGGGATCGATCCCGTCGTTTTTTTGGATCGGTTGTAAGTCTGTAATTATGTATGTTTTTTTTCTTTCACTTAGAGATACCCATCCTGTCTTTTTGCAATGCAACCCATTTTAGCGTCCCACAGCACTTTGAACATGTCTATGTGCACCATCCCGACGTACGTCTACAAACTGGTCCCCTACGACCCCGCCTCCCCGATCCCGCTCAACCCCACCGAGCTCCCCGATGCCCTGCCCGTCTCCACGATCGACCAGTCCTCGCGGTTCATCCACCTCTCGACAGCGACGCAGCTCTTGGGCACGCTTACCCGCTTTTTCACAGAGGACATGCGGGTGTACATCCTCCGCGTGCCATACGCACCGCTTGCGAGCCAGGGGCTCATAAAGTGGGACGACCCCGAGCGGGATGTGTGCGGGGAGCGCCCCGACGAGGGGACGTTTCCACACCTGTACAACGGGCTGAGGCTGGGGCGGGGCGAGGTCGATGGAGTGTGGATGTTGGAGCGGGGGGAGGGGTGGGAGGGGGCGGTGGAGAGCGCGAATAGAGCGTGGTTGGTGTATTGAGGTGAGACTGGGTCTCTCTGTGACCGTGTTTCGTGTGCTAATAGTGGGCGCGATCAGGGTACCTTTTGTTGTTTCAGGGGTAATGAGCGCTGAGCGTTGAAATTCCTAATCTGAGATTCCGGGCGTTGACTAGCAAGATAAAAGCCGTGGAGAGCCAGCCTAAAACTTACTACGCATGCGCTCAAAACGTTGGGTATTATACCGCTTGCCTCGATCAATCCTTGAAACAGGACATGTAATACATGTGTGCAAACTTCTCCGGCCGTTTTGCTTCCAAAACGGACTCGCACATAAACGCGTATCAAATAGCCAAGCCTTCCAAGTGAGATCACACATCACGAACGTATGCTCATTGCATCTGAATCACAGATCGTCTGTACCCCGTCCCAACGCGGTTCCACGCCCCTTATCGACGACCTCGGCAAACTCGGCAAGTTCAAGCTCACGCATCGTCACCTTGCTGCTCGTCGTGCTCCGGAACGCGACCGAACTCGGCAGACGCACAGGCTGAGTCGACGTGGCATGATTAATCGTTTTCCCCTCTGCAACGCGGATGATGATCATCAACTGCGCGATGCCCTGGTCCTCGGATCAGTACGAGGCCACACGCGCGGCGGATGCACACACCTGGACGTGGCTCACTGAGAAGAGCACGAGGTTGGAGGCGTCCGAGTGGAACGCAAACGTAAAGATGAAGATGATGCCAAGCGCAGAGTAGAGCGCAGCGGATTCGACCACCATGGTCGTGGCGAGCTTGTACGCACGGATGTGTTCCTTCCCAAGGATATCTTGCATCTGTTTTCGGTATGCGAAGAGACGGCCGGCGACGAGGAGCGTGTAGACGATGGTCAGGCCGACCTGGAGGCAGAGGTAGGCGAGTTCGAAGTTGATGTTGTAAAAGACGGCACCGGTGGATTCAGCGAGAACAATTAGGGACATGGCTGGTGTGTACAACATCAGTAACGATACACCAAAAAGCAGGGAAGATGGATACACACCGACCATGGCTGCGAAATTTGCCAACATGGGTATGACAACGCATTTATTCCACTCCCAGAGGACAAAGCAACGATGAAGCTGTCACGGGAATCAGAAAAATAGATTTGCGAAATGAAGGCGTTGACACAAACCAACAAAATTTGCATGAGCCATTCCATGATGTAGTAGCTAGCGCGCAAACACAATCAAAATGTCCGCCCGCAAAAACCCATCGCACATACCAAGTCAACGACATCACGTTTATACGGTAGTTGAACTCGTTGAGGATCAACGCAGCCGGCCCACCAGGCGCATCCCGCAAGTCGATCCATATCATCTCCGTATACCGCGCATTTCCCGCGAACCCAATGGTTGCGAGAACAAAGGTAATCCAGACGTAACCGAGAAGCACTAACCGATGACGAACACTCTTGCCACCTGGTCTCCGGATCAGAGCTACTGTGACCTGCATGGTCAGCAGGAAAAAGATCCCTAAATGGGATTCGACATGAGATCAAGTGCAGACAGAAATGATCGCTCACCGTATGATATTCCAGAGAGCAGCATGCCGTCGAGACGCGATCTCTCCAGCCATAGATCGGTATTTGGGGTATACGAAGACATATCGGCGAATGAGTGTGCGGATATTTTTGTTATTTCCTGGCGGTGGTTTGAGTGTAAGACGTGGGTGCAGACTTGGCAACGACTTTGTGTATAAACGTCTTCGCCTAGGCAGACAGGATTTAGGGTGCGTTTCCGACGTCTACAGCATGGCAGATAATGCGAGTGTGATTGGACCACCGAAAAAGTCAAATAAGATTCGACTCCAATGCCTCAAGGATGCTATTTTAACCGAGTATGTGTGGAAGTGTGCGTTACGCACCGACCTGCAAGTTGGAGAATCGGACACAACCAGTGCGGAACTGGTGTGCAGGCGACATAATTTGCCATGGCATTGGCACGTCAGGTGTTTGTCGAGAGCCGGGGTATGTAGACATCTCCGCAGTGCTTCAACTTGACAGCACACTTCTCACTCGATGTCTCATGATGTTATCCTGGCATTCCTGTTCGAATAAACACCAGGTCCCAGGCCCGGAGTTATGGAATGTGCCAAGGGAATTTCACCCGAGCACTTGAGACGCCTCCTGTCATTGGTTGAAGAGATTTGCCTCATCATGACAACCGCATTGGAAACCGGATAGTACGCGATAGACACATGAACAGCTCATGGTAGCACCATCGCAACGGGGGCATTTACGAGACGCAATGATAGCAGTGCGAGGGAATATTGCGACACACGTTCAAGAGTGAAACGTAACGGACGCTCTTCTGGGTGAAGCCTCAATCTATGCATTTCCGTCAAGGCCCATAATCGGCCTTGTAGTCTAGAGGTACGATACTTGCTTTGGGTGATCGTAAATGCAAGTGGCCTGGGTTCGATTCCCAGCAAGGCCCCATCGACCCTTTTTCTCTCTCTAGTTGCACTCATCCGCTGACAAGCTAGAATACCCATGGATAGCCTGTCATGGAAAACTGTGAGATTAGCAACAGCAGCTATGGATGTGTGAGAATACATGGACGTCTATATTTTCATCAAATAGCTAGCGATATTGAAACGACAGCCCAGAAGACGACGCGTTTGATGTCAACGAGCGTCATCCAGCACCCGCAATCACCCGACGCCTTTGAGTGCAGGACGGGTGTAGAACAACGAGGCGTATTAGGTGCCGGGGAAGTCGGACATGTCACAGAAGACGTGAACAATAGCAACAATGAAACACGTCGACCAAGGAACCTGATGTGCATCCCGATGAGGCAGGGAATGCAAGTACACAAGTCAATCAGTCGTGCAGGTAATCGAAGGATGCCTCCAGATGCCCAAGTCAATCTAGATGGCAATATCAAAGTCGAGCGGGATGGGTGTATCGCATATGAGCACGCGGACGCAGGAATCCGAGACGAGGTAATTGAACAATCGAGACGAGTCGATCACAGAGAAGAAAAAGAGTGCAATGGCGCAAAAGACTGACCTAGCAGAGCCCGAATCATACGCTTACCATAGTTTTCAGGAGAGTTGTAAACAAAATAGAAACAAGCGCGTGTAGGGGGCGGCCACCACCCCATTGGGAGTGGTGCATGAATAATGGAGATGGAGTTTGCACGCTGCAAGTCAATGCAAGTCAAAAAACGGTCGCTAGCTGAGGCCACAACAGAGGTCCTATCGAGCCGACCGCGTAGACGAGGGAAGCTCATGACAAAGCCTAGGAGAGTCCGCAATCAGTGTACATCAACTTACCGAGGAAAACGAGAGGATCAAATCTAAGTATTCCTGGACCCTTTAGGGGACAGGTTGTTGTCGCCCCCAGGTACGTAAGCGCTTACGTCAAACCCCCGGCTGTGCAGACTGTTCTCACGCCGAGAGTGAAACCATCGATTGCGAGACTGAATCTTTACCGAATCCTTTCATCTGCGTACACGACATCGATCGCTACACCATAAATCCATTTCCCGTCGTTGGCTTCAATCAACCTAATTAACATTATTCCTTTTCTTACCCCATGGCCCGGTCGTATTTGGACGTTATGGACGTTATGGACGTATGCGACGACGCCCTCGTTTTTGTGGACACCACCGATCGTCGCGCGGTGTCCCGAGGGGCGTTGCAAACCAAGTTCGAATGTGTGGGTGTGCTTGTTTCGGATCTGCGGTTTGAACAGTTATGGCCTGCAGGGTCATACTTATTGGTTCGTTTTCCAACACTGGCGATTTTCGTTGATCTCCCTCCTCGTGTCACACTTAAAGCGTTGCATGCTATCGCTCGTGCGCACCATGTTCCGTGTGCTTCTCACTCCACAAAGCAACAAATGCTAGATTCATTGCGAGCCCATGCATGCACAACAGAGTGTGTCCACAATACTGTTCTGTTGTTTTCTGCTGCGACTGGGGCCGCTCGTCCACCCCGCCGCGCTGTCGCCGCTGCTGTCGATGATACTTTTTGGTTGTCCAATCGTGATGGCCGAACAGTTTGGTCCGAACAGGGAACAAATTATATCTCCGGAGATTTTTTGAGACGCAATTACAGTATAGGAGATGGGCAGCGAATCGATGTACGAGTTCATTGTCCCTTGCGGCTTCTATTCGAAGCGTGGCGATGTGATGCTGCACTGATTGACCGGCTTATCGCAGCGCATGGATTGGCGTGCGGTAGTACGACTTCCTTGCACGAAAAGCAAACGCTCCTTTGTGATCACGTTTGTACTCCTGCTTGCTGCGACTTACTTTCGTTCGTTCGCAAGCAATCGTTCGAAGCCCGCTCCAACGTTGCGGATCAACAATCGTGTTGGATATATTTGGTGTGCTGGTACAGCCACTGCTTACCTAATCATAGAGTGTACTTAGAATTTCCTTCGCTACTGTAGGTTCTCTAGTGTTTACTGAGTTCCTACAGAGTATTCAATAAATCGCACTTTCCGCTTCCGTCTGAATCTAATGACCCGGTCAGGGATGCTGGTGCGGGCAGGTCTTCGTCTGGTTGCTTTCCGTTTTTCGCTGACGACGATCTGAAGTATGCTATTGTGCAAGAGTGGCAAGACCGACTTGCAGAGCGGGCCCAGCGTCGGTATCCATGCGCAGTTTGTGCACGCAGATTCAAACTGGATGATTTGTTAACCATGCCTTCGACAGCTTTCGATTTAACCTTGTTGTGTAATCCTCGCATCCCTCATGCATTGTTGCCCACTTCATATGATGTGAATGCCTACAGAGGTGCTATACTATATCCACGAGCGCTTCGTTCTGTGCACAGTGCGGGGGAGCTTGACATTTGCAGCACATGTCGGTATAGTTTGTGCGAACGCAAACGAATGCCAGTGGATGCGCTTGCAAATTTTCAATATTACGCGTTGGAGCGTTTGCCTCCTGCGGTCCGGCAAGCGTTTGCGAACGCATCCGTCTTTGATCTTCAGCTGGTAGCTCGGGCAAGAGCGACACGTGTGACGTACCTCATGTCACACAAAACGTCGTCCTCCAAGCCATCCCCTGCGACACAGGGATATGTTAAAGGCAATGTTGCGATCTTTCCCCAAGACACATATCAACTTCGGTCTTTCATTCCCCCATCTGCAAACGAAATTCGAGAAGCATTGTGCGCCTTATTTGTTTCTTCCGCCACCACGTTGAACCACGAAACGCTGCGAAAGTATTCGCCTGTATTGGTTAGCAAATCGATTGTACGCACCCTTGCGCATTTTCTTGTACAACACAATCCGTGGTACAGAGGAGAAGTCACAGTTGATGAAAGCTCGATTCAACACTTGTATACGGGTGATAAGCAGACCGATGTACCGTCCGCCATTGAAATTGCTTTCATGCAGGATTCACAACGCAGCGATCCGTCAGTCAGTTACGCTTCGCGTCACGACGATACTGCCATACCTTCTCATGAATGCCCGGTTCTCGAGTCTGTCTGTTACACCGAAGGTGATCATTCACCATCAAGCGTACGCAACATGAAGGCGACAGCTTTGGCGTGGTGTTTGGACAGCAAACGTTTTCTACAAATCCGTTCAGGGAGCGATCTGATTCGAGAAAATCATCCGGGTTTACTTACTTGGCTTTTCCCACATTTGGATCCATTTGGCATCGGCGGGTTCTATCATCCTGAAAGAACGCACGAGCAGCAGCTTTCCTTCCAGAGGCAAGTCCGCAATTTAATACTGCAGGATGGCACCGCGTTCGAAGCTGATCCCGTTTTTGCATTCGTTTGTTGGAATGTTTGGCAAAAGAGGGAGCTCAACGTCTCATTGTCGTTTCGCATTTCAAAGGATTTGCAGAGCCGCTTAGGAGAGCGTTTGTATGCCATTGCACCTGCGCTTACAGATATGATGCGTAAATGGGAGACAGACAGTCGAGCAATACCTTCTAACGATTTACAACGCGAAGCGTTGTCTTTGCTTCGCCGTCTGCGTTGTGTATCAAACAACATGGTAGGTTCTTCAGGGTACAAGCAGTGTAGACGAAATGAGATTCGGAGTCTTATTCGAACATATGGAACCCCCGCGATATTCATTACCATCAATCCATCCGATATTTGCAACCCACTTGTCGGTCTTTTGGGTGACATTTTGCTTCCTGAGTGGCAACGCATGACTTCGTCACAACGCGCTGAGTTTGTTGCGCGGCATCCTGCTCTGGCGGCTCTTTTTTTCGATGAAATCATATCGCGTTTTCTGGATATAATTGTTCATGCAGATGGAAAAAGTCCTGGGTTATTTGGGCAATGCGAGGCTTACTATGGAATGGTAGAGGCGCAAGGAAGAGGAACTCTTCATTGCCATATGTTATTGTGGCTGTCGGGAAATCCTAACCCTCAATTGCTACGCGATCGTATGCAAGCTAGCGAGGAATACAGGCAACAAGTCATTGATTGGTTACAAACAAACATCAAATGCGAATTGCCTCACCAAAAAAATGTGTGCATGGACGTTGTGAAACCTGCGCGAGATGCTAACGAATTGGATCCGCGATTAGAAGACGCTCCCGCGATTAACCTACTGGCCAAACAAGATTTCGAGCGGGAGTTTCGTCACTTTGTGACTCGCCTTGCTGTCACATGCAATTGGCACGAACATACCGACACTTGTTGGAAACATTTGAAAGCCGGACAAGTACGTGACGATTCAAGTTGCCGTATGCGAATAGATGGACGAACGAGAGCTATAACCGAAATCGACACTGCAACGCAATCCGTCTTGCTTCGCAGATTGCACCCTTGGATCAACAACTTTAATGATGTCGTTATTTTCCTAGTGAAATGCAATATGGATATAAAATATATTGGATCTGGCCCGGCAGCGAAAGCTCTAGTTTTTTACATTACAGATTATATCACCAAAAATAGTTTATCCATCCATGTTGGTCTCGACGCTGTGAAGTATGCTCTGCGGCGAAATGAACAACAAACAACTGATACAGATGACGCCGCTCACAAACAAAAGAGTGCGTTTGTTAAATCGGTGCATGCATTGATGGCTCGCCAAGAATACTCGCATCAACAAGTTATGAGTTATCTTGTGGGCGGAGGAGATCATTATACTGGACATACGTTCAGTACCCTATCGTGGGATGACGTGGATCGTCACATGACAGCGCAAGAGTCGTTGAATCATGATGAATGTGAGCAATCACAACCGGAGATCAACGTCTCGCTCGTTGCAGGCGATGTTTCTGTTAAAGACATCGTGTTAGATTACATTTTGCGGCCCGAAAGTGAACAATTCGAAGCTTTATCACTATGGCGGTTTGTTGAACTCACCGAAAAAGTCCTGATCAAACATAACAAACGCGACTCCAATGCAGAAGCGGATCATGATGAAAACGATACTACTGCGAATGTGGGTGCGCGACATGCCAGACTTCGAGGTCGGTTTAGAAATGGACATCCAAAATGTGATACGCACATGCTTCGACTTCGTGCACGCCCCCACGTTGTCGTACTCACTGGTAGGTCAGTCCCTCGTAAGTCCGAGCTAAGTTCATCACTTGAAAGTTGGCATCGTGCTATGTTGCTACTCTTGAAACCGTGGCGTATTCCAACTGATTTGAAAGCAACTGAGTCGGATTGGTCGACTGCTTTCGAACATACTGTTCTGGACAAGTACGAAAAAAGCATCCTACAAAACTTTGTCGTTGAGAATGAGTGTGAAGATGCGCGTGACGATGAGAAGACTTCTCTTGGCAACGACCATGACAGCGGTATGAACACGATCGTCCATGGCTCAGAGGAATGTGATCTTGCAGATGTTGCGAGTTTGCAACAATCAATCTTGCAAGAGTGTGAGTCACTTGACATAGGTAATTTCGTCAATGTCGATGACGAGGATCATGATGTGCAGTCATTCTCGCACCGCAGCACTCGGGAAGCCGTAGAAGCTCTTACTTCCGCGCGTTTGCTTACATACCCATCTGAAAAAGGCAGCAAAAGTAGCGACCCACCAACGAACGCTTGCATGTTGACCACCGAAGAAGACGACGCAGCATTTGCTCGTTTGAAAACCCATATGCAAACTTTACGCAAGCGCCATGCACATCAAAATTTGTCAGCCTCATCAATTGAAGGAAACCCTTCGAAACATTCACGAATAGATTCATCTCCTTCTGTTACTCTTGCACAACTATGCTCTCGAAAGATTATTCACACTCGTTGGCCACGCATAAACGACACACAACGCTCTAAATTAGAACATATCATAAACGAACACGGCCTGATACGGAACGACGAACAAATGCGAGCTTTCTCTATCGTCGCAGATCATCTTCTTGGTCGGACTGAAGAACAGCTAATGATGTACATAGCTGGCATTGGGGGTTCCGGAAAGACACATGTCATCAACGCTGTTCGACACATGTTCGATGCTTTTGACATGTCGCATAAACTACGAGTTACTGCACCTACTGGATGCGCAGCTGTATTGATTGGAGGAGTAACGATTCATTCACTTACCTTATTGCCATCGTCAAAACGGCGCGCTAACCAGACCATTTTAGAAGACATCTGGAAAGACGTGCAATACTTGATCATTGACGAAATCTCTCTCGTCTCCGCAAGGTTACTATCGGACATTTCTCGACGCCTTTGTTTGGCGAAAGCAGCTGATCCGAAAGCAGCTGGCAAACCATTCGGCGGTGTCAATGTCATTTTTACTGGAGACTTTGGACAACTGAAACCAGTACAAGAACAAGCCCTATTCAGTGCACATCTCGTTAGTAAATTAACGCCTAATATAACAGATACCGAACATGGACAATCAGCATTACATGGCGCATTTTTGTGGAGAGAAGTGCGAACAGTCGTGGAACTAAAGAAAAACTGGCGGGCACGTACAGATCCGATGTTTGTTAACTTGCTTCAGCGAATTCGGCTCAGAATCGCATGGAACGCCCTCACGGCTCATACGGTAGAACAAGAAGGGGATGGAAATAACTACTCTTCCGCTGATTTTGAAGTCTTGAACAATCGTCGCTTACAAGTTCTTCTCTGCCAAGCACCTGCGGAGCGTCATAACTTTTTGAAAGCTCCTATCATCGTCGCGGAAAAGAAAGTGCGTGATGCTATCAATACCTTGAAGGCTAAGGCGTTAGCCAGTGCAAAAGGATGTGAAGTACATAACTACCATTCTCACGATACGTATCGAAATCAACCTCTTTGCGAAGAGACGCAAAGATTATTATGGACTTTACCAAGCACTCAAACTGAAGATGCTTTAGGCACCTTACCTTTATTTCCTGGCATGCCTGTCATAATTACGGAGAACATTGCGCTACAGAACGGCATCATTAACGGGAGTGAAGGAACGATAGAAAGTATTAAGTACTCTCAGGACAGTTCGAACAATCGATATGCACGTTGCGTAACCGTCAGAATCCCAAATTGCAATGTGTGCGTGCTGCCCAATGATCCCGATGTCGTTCCTATTCAACCAATTCCAACAACCTTCAAATATACGAACTCCAACCAGTCATCATATACGATACAACGAACTCAACTTCCAATGTTACCCGCCTTTGCATTTACTGACTACAAAGCTCAAGGTCGCTCATTCGAAACTGTCATCGTCGATCTAGCAGGCTGCAGGTCCCTGCAAAGCGTGTATGTTATGCTGTCACGTGCACGCGGCCTGCGGAACCTTGCTATTCTTCGGTGGTTCCCTACTCACAAGATCTACCAAACTCTTTCAAACGACTTTCATTCGGAAATGAGACGATTACAACAACTCGATTTACAAACCAAACGCCGCCATCCTAAATAAAGGATGAGGACGCACCTTGCATACATATAAAAGGACGCAATCCTTCGTATGACCCATCACATGTAAGTCCTCCCACTGACCACACAACTGCCCGTTTTTCATCATAACACCTACGCACAGGCCTCTCTTTGTGCATCACTTTCTCCATCGACGATTCGAATGGCGCAAACAAACAACCTGGGTCAAATGTCGAACGAAGGGTATGGGGACAGTGCCATGACTGTCTGCAACGGTGCGCGACACCTTCCGCAGTGTCCCTTGGCAAAGATGTCGTCCCGAAACTGTACCCTCGCGACTCGTACTTGTCAAAACACGCCTCCGTCCGTTCGGTGGGTTTATCATTCACAAAAGCCCCTGCATTTTGAATTCCAAACTTCCTGTTCGTCAGCTGAGGATACGCGGCGAAGAACCCTTTGTCCGATATGAAGTTCATCACGATGGTGGAATGGAACGCGAAGATGGGATAGAAAGGAACCCAAGATGTAGATTCAACGATATCGATACTGCGATCTCCATTCGTAAGTGTCGTGACGCCTCGAGTCGAGTTCTGCCCACGGTAATGCGGGAACTTGCGCATAGGTTCAACTTCGAAATAGTTCATCGCCAGCAACCGATTAACGACACGGCGCGCTCGTTCCTTCGGGACATAAATGTCCATATCTTTCGGCGCCCATCCTTGGCCTGGAGCGAACACGTGCAAGGCAAGCGACCCGGACACTACTGCGCAGTGACTGCGCAACATGTCGTAGAAATCGCGGTATGGGAGCTGAAATAACTTCAAGATCGACGCGATACGATTCTTGATAACACCGTGAACAACATCGTAATTCGCCTTGCAAGTGGCGCCATACGCGACTAAGTCCGGCACCAACATAGCACCAAAAATTTGGTGGGAAATTTCGGTCGGCATATGCGCCAACAGCGCCCCATGCGGGCAACAAACGTGACACTGCTACAGAAACTAAGGTAAGATGCTCATTATTCTCGATGAACATGCAAACTTACATTAACCTCGACGATTGTCCACAGATGTGCAGAAGCACCGAAAAACGGAGGTCTCTGCGCCATTCCAATGTCAGGTTAGATTGCTCTACCGTACCGCATCATCCGCACCTTTACGACAATCGTTTGAACCGAAGAGTTGGCATGTAATCCCATTTTTTTTTTCGGTGTGTTCTACCACAATCGCCCCGCCCGGCTTGATTTATGCTTCCAACACAGATCACATGCCCATCCTTTCGAAATTACAACTTTGTGCATCCCCTAGCATTGTCTCATCCTATTTCATCTACCTTTCGCGTATTCCCACAATTCCTTCTCTCCCTGTGACGCGCACACAATGTCTTTCGTCGTCGGTACGTACCATTAATTTCTAGCTAATCTGAGGGTACGCTGACATGATCTCTACACAGACCTTGCAACTTCGAAAACCATTTATGGTGATATCATTCACAACCGCCTCTCCTCTCAATCTGAAAAAAAAATGACGGACGTCCCTGCAACTTACGAAGACATTGCAGAATGGGCAGCGGTTATAGAAAAGCCCAACGCAACGGAACGCACGCGCTCCCTTATGGTCATTTATACAGAACCGCTTCAGCACGCTGAACTAACTTTGCAACCTGTATGCTTACGGGTGCAAGGTACGTTAGGCCGTCATAACTTGACGATCTTCGGAACTTGGGACATGTACGTGACACACTGACCTACCACACTCCATTGACAATCTTTTAGGACTTCGAATGGAGCTTCCTCTGCTATCCAACACTTAACGTTGGCATCTCCTGCGAATGCGAAACTGTGGCAGACGACCATCAATGCAATCTCTAACATGAGACGCTTGGTGCACTCCACGGCGGGCGGTCATGAACGCATGAACGCGAAAACAGATGTCCTTTATATGCAACGACGGGTCTTCACAAAGGCATGTAAACTCTTCTACACACACTTCGACAGCCATAACTTTCGTATAATAGGTGAATCCTTTTAATCAACAGTTGCCATCGGCACTCCAACCCGGAGACGATGTAGGCAATGTTTGCAACGCTATCGAACGCAACTGGAAGATCTATAAAAAATTAAAAATCGGCCGTTGGAATGAGCAGGACCGTCTGGTACCTTGTTCTCCTTCTACGCTGTCCGAGGGCGACTTGGTCGACGTAGCGATCACGTTCGATGTAGTTGTGAGGCGCACCGTTGGGGGAAAGAAACTCGTTCGCGTTCACCTCAACCTGGAGCATGTGCTGCAACTGTCAGCGAATCAAAGTTCTCCGGTATGTGTCATCGTCGTGCATGCTAACCCAAAACTAATGTACAGTGAAATTAGCCAGCAAAAAAAAGAAGAGTCGAAGCTACAACCTCCGTCAACATCCTCGACGCAGATTCCATTTCATTTTCCCTCTAAACCGTTTCGCACTCACCTGTCCTTGTATATAATACTAGTTATTTCATTATGCTTGTGTGTACACCTACTTCTGCGCTGACGGATCAAAAAGCACGGCTCACGTTACGGCTCGTATACCACTACTAAACCCCATCCCGACACCGAAGCATAGCGTGACAGTTACTGTTTACCACCCGTGATTTCGACCTGAAATCACAAGCACGCAGATTCTCCGCCGAACCAAACGTTTTCGAAATCAAACCCCTTTGTCTCAGTCGCCGATCAATTGCTGACATACCATTCGTTATCGAAATCGAGACCGTCACACTCCTATCGATGTAATGACCAACATTGTCCAGCTGAGCAAATGCCGCCGACGATGTGCAACCGAAATGTAAGCTCGTGCATATTTCCGCCTTTTCTCACTGTTGCTCTTTCCCCCCCTTCCTCATACTCCTCTGCAAGCGCACCCACAGATACATTCGATGGCTCGCGCTGGCAAAAAAAAAGCAGACACCTACGATGACGACAAAACGACCGACACAAACGAGTTACAGTGAGCGACGTTTGACTCTCCCTAGACTTTTCTGACCTATTCTTTGTCTCTCACTATTCAGAGACATCGAAGACATGTACAACCCTGCTCCCAAGCGACAAAAGTGCGCCCCGAAGCGGTCGCAAGTTCGCAATCGTGCTCATATTTTCTAGAACATCATGCGAATCCACAAAATCGTCTGATACGATTGCCAGTGCCCAGTGAGTAATCCATTGCACTCCAATAAGCCTGAGCCAACGACATCCCAGTGCTGTTGATCTGTCTGGCGAGTTGGATCCTGAGACGCCGGCGTGCGTGTCTAGCGAAACAAACGAAGATCACGCGCAAAAGCTGCCACCTGCGAACACAAAAGAAATAACTTTCGAGCTCGACGCTAATTCGATCGATGGGCTCGCCCCCCAATTAGTCTCGTGCGTTTTTTTAAACTTTTCATAACCGACCCATTCACTAACTCGCTATGAAGACGACTACACACGTTTGCCAACTTCTCTGACAAAACCATTAATTGCTTTGCTCTAGGCCTACTTCCAGACGATTGCACTTGGGGGGATCAACGTGCCCTCACGGATCGGAGCTCGTATTGGTGCTCCTCCCGTGGTCGTGAACCTGTGACGATCTGGGTAGTCGGCAAAATAATCGATGCTGCATTTCAACAAGCTGGCTCACCATTGAAACAAGTTGGCGTGCAAATTGAACCTCTCGCGACCAATGCCAGCAAAGCTGCTCGGACACTCTTAGGAGAAAAAAGTTTTCCTGTTATTCGTACGTGTCTAACATGTTTTCCACCTCTTCCTGCACATGAGCCTCGTTAACGGTAACACAGAATTTAATGAGCACTGGGCTACCGTAAAAGCTACGTGCTTCCCACCGACGTTCCGCGAGCAAGGAAAACAAGTAGTAAGCAACCTTTCTCATCACCTTCCATCCGGCCTCAAACTCCAACAGCCTCGCCCATTCACTGCAGCTTATGATGCGCAAACGCACTTCCACGTCGACAAAGGCAAAATGGACACGTATCAACCGAGAATGCTGTGCACAGGTGACATCGTCCTCTTAGAATGTCATCTTCGCCGGTACGTACCGAGTACTGCTATCTCAGCGCAAGGAGCATGGGATACGTTCAGAGCCAAGTTCGAACTCGTCGCTGTTTCTTTGCTATGGAAATCACCTTCCAGTAAAGAAGAATTGGCAGAGACATCGTCCGTCATGCAGCATGACGTTGTAATTTGACACTTGTCGCTAACCCTCCCGTCTCATATGTTTACATCGGCCCTGCGTTGCATCAGGAATGTAACACTTTACTTATCGCAACTTATGACCACTTATGACCACTTATGGTGTAGACAAGTAGATATCAAGTAGGACATAATAAAAGTAAATCTACACTTATACAAGTAGGGTCCACTACTTGAATCCACTTGCTGGCTACTTATCAATTTATTGGGCAAGCGAGAGAAAAGGAAATCAGCCTTATACAAGTAGGGTCCACTACTTGAATCCACTTGCTGGCTACTTATCAACATATTGGGCAAGCGAGAGAAAAGCAAATCAGCCTTATATTAGTATGGAAAAGTGCATAGACTAAATACAGTGCTACAACACACTAGCCACGGTACGGTTCTGGACCACTGAAATGGCGTCATCAGAGTAGCAGGGTAGCTACATGCAAATGGGCAAGCATAACGGGAGAGGTGCCAGCTGTACTAGGGCATCGGGTCAGCGAACAGATGGGGGAAGTGCATACAACATGGGGATTGTGCACTGGCTGGTCACGAACCCCTCATCGCGTGGTGCACTGGTGTCCATATCCCCACCTCGTGGTCACATTGGGAGTACTGGTTGACGACATCGTTGTCATGGTGTTGCTAATCATGTCTGGCCATGGACAACACTACATCGTTGTCAACATGTTGGAGCGGGGGGTAAGCATGAGTTAGTGCATGCATGGCAGAAGACGCACAAACAGATAGGGACAAGCCGATAGTTGGGGATAGCGAGCGAGCAGGGCACGGACAGGTGTGGAGGACGCAAACAGGTAGGGAATACCGTGAGTATACCCTAGGGTATCTGAGCTCATACCCACACCCATACCCACAATATACCCATACCCACAGCCGTGGGTGTGGGTTTTACGTGGGTATCCAAATTTCATACCCCCACCCATACCCTTGGTGGGTATACCCATGGGTATCTATTATCTTTTCATCACTATAGTATATAAAGTTATTGTTTAAAAGTCTAGTCTAGTCCTTGTCTTGCCAAAAACCATGCTTCTAGCATGATGATGTCTTTTGCAGGCTTAGGAGTGGCTGTAGAAAATATAGTGTAGACTACTAGCTACAAATAAATCCCTTTATCAAGTGATTCAGTCTAGAATAGGTGAAGATATGTACATTTCTAGGTTAAATGTTACATATTTGCTTGTAAACTTGTATGTAAACAATAAAGTTCAAACAAAATATTATAAAATAGGAGGATATAGAGAGGTATAATATGATTTAATTGATATTTTGACAGACTTTTGATTTTCTGAAACCTGAAATATGGACCAAACTAGTGGTAAAAATATAGTAGATACCCATGGGTAAACCCACCAAGGGTATGTGAGGGTATGGGTATCCAGAAATCATACCCCCACCCATACCCACGACATACCCCCACCCCAGACCCTTGTGGGTTACCCATACCCATGGTATTCCCTAGTCACACGGTATACAACGTACATTAATGAATCAGGTTCATTGTACTGTTGGTCTTCACTGGCATCGAGGTATCATCTGTAGCGACATGTCTGTTGCATTTTGATTGCGTTTTAATGATTGTCCTTGCGTGAATTTTTATCTGGCCGTTTAGCGCTAGATCTGCGTGGGGTGATGATGTGAAGTGACTATGTGATTGCAATCGGACTATTACTTTGGCAACCATATGACGAAACAAACAATCATGCAGCTGCATACAACACGTGATACGATAAACTGATCGTTTCCATCTTTGACACGTTGTTGTTGTTTCATTGTCTCTCCGTCGCTCTGTGCACTGGTACTACGAGCCTCTTTCATCCTTCTCTTCACTCGAGCTTCACCTCATTGTATAGTGAGTCCGCTGTTTCGCCTCGTCGCTCAAACCATTCTCAATTCAACCTGCCCAGGAAACTGAATACTGGTGGACCGGAAACCCTTCGTTGTATGTCCGTTTATGAACACAATCACAGTATCTCTTTGTACGAGCTAATTTCTAAACACTAGTATTCGGAATCATCTCAACTCTTCCGTGTACGTTCCAACTTTTATTGTCTGTATTTGGCTCTCATTATCTTCATTAATAAAGAAGTGTTAACTGTCCGATACTTGCAACTGTTTTTGGATATCATACTACCAAACGACACTATTGACGCGAAACAGACATAACCAGCTATCAGTTTGTGTCTCATCCCCTGGTCTACATTAACCCGTGATACGATAAAGGTCTGACCTTTGTATCATTGGATAACAAACCTCACTGACTGGATAACACCAATCTGCAGCATACTTTGTTTAACAAGATATTTACTACAATGTGGTCAACTTTGGACTACGTTTATCTGTTCAAAGCATTGTATGTCTCACATTGCACTTGTGTCCACTGATGACTATTTAGCAGTCCAACTTCATCGCTCGGAGACATTCAAAGGGATGTTGCTTTGCCTACAACAATCCAGGATCTTCTTTTGCTTTGGTCCCCTAATAGTATGGTATGTTCTTGTTCCTTTGTTGGATCATTGTGATTGATACATCTTGTCAGGGCTGCCCTAGTCATTGGTACAATTAACAGTGTCATGGCCATGCAATTGGTTCCCTCCTTGAGACTGACATCCTCTGGTAAGCTCTTTTCTTATATCTGTGGCTTTGAGCATGTAGGTGATTTCTGTACACAGACTCTGCTACAATCTATG
>JBBPSB010000222.1:0-33747 GCA_038093375.1 Xerocomus brunneocitrinus
GCATGCTCGCGGAGCGTGCGTATCGCAAGGCGACGGGGCGCAGGGTGGGCGGGGTGCTCGGGTGGGTGTGGACGATGGCATGGATGCTCGTGTGGGGCAACTTGATCGTCGATGGGTTCATGCGCGCGGGGATGTACGCCCAGCCAAACGCGATTGATAGCGAGTCGCCTTTGTGGGCGCTACTAGAGAGCTGGGTGGTAAAATTCGATGCTTGGTTACATGCTGTTTAATCAGGTTGGTTGATGATGCAGTGCACCGACTGTTGGATGTGCGTTGTGCGGCGCACGGTGCGGGTGAGCTGCCTTGGGACATATGCCTGGACCGACACTCTATATGGTGCGGCGCTCAACACCCACAATTGTTGAATCAAATTCGGCTGTCCATAATCTGACCGGCCTTATTGTTCAGCGACACCTGACTTCGTTCTGTTCACGCGGCACTACATTATGCCATGGTTTGCCTCACGGCCAAGGCCGAGGTTGCGACCGACCGTCGGCATGCCAGGTACGCCTGTCTACGCTGCCGCCGGAGACGACTCGCGAGCTCGACATCAGGCTGACAGGTTGTGACATTACCCACCGTTGCCAATTGTGGTCAGGCCCCATGGGCCCATGACGACTGGTGACCGAGCTGTCAAGCGGGTATCCGGTACCGACGTTGTCTGTGGATCGCACTCTCTGCGCAGCGCCCCGGGCGCTCCCGAGCGACAAAAGGAAAAAAAAATCGCACGACCTCTTCATGGAGGGCTGGTCGTTTAGACACGGCCTGTTCGCATGTTCGTTGGAAGGGGGTCCCGAGTCAGGGATCGGGCAACGACACGCTGACGGCGCGCACCAGCCTGATCCACTGCGTGCTCAACATGCATGCGTCAAAGAGTGTGGACGCGTCCGTACGGGAATTAGCGTCCACGCGGCGCGCACAACGCCCGAAAACCATTTTCTGCACAGCGCTCGACTCGAGGACGAAATCGCACGCGCATCGCCCAACGTGCTTGAACTGCGGGCCTTTGCATTTCAATTCGGTGCGCCTGGCGCAAACCTAAAGTCACGCCACTGTATCCGGAACCAGTCAAGACCCTCTGTCAAGTGATATGCGGCGTTCAGGAACATGGGCCCAGCCTAGCCCCGTCATCTACCCATTAGTAGATCATTGAGGAAGTGCATTGAATAGATCGGACCGACAGATGCATTGTGGTTCTTGTAGTGATTTCATGTTCAACGCGATCTGCCGCCAAATGAATATCGAATGCTTCGATTATTTCAGCAAGCTACAAGAGAATGAATTTGGGGGAGGCAGAGACTACGCCGAGTTCCAAAGCTGGATAAATGAGAGCATGTGAAAGCGTCTCGCACGGAGACCAAACGGTCAGGGTTTATTATCGGGAAAGAAGAGGATTTAGAACAGGGAAAATTCGTACTGCTGCGCCGGTGTGCACCAATCGGCGAGAAACACGCCTACTATTATCATCGCCACCCAATCCATGTGGACGCGACGCTGTCTCAAGGAAGCGTGCCATTTACGCCCAAGCGGCTGCTCAGAGATTCAAACTATGAGACAACAGGGTGCCATGCCGAAACAATTTCATCAGCGGTCCCCCATTTTTCAAATGCGATCAAGCGCGATTTACCTTCTAGGTAGTCGGCGGCCAAGAGTCTGGAACCCACCAGGCGTGGAAGCGAAATATGGAAATTCGAAATGGGGTTGGGAAATTTGCAAGAGCACGACAAAAAGGGCAAGGATCAGCGCCGGTTCGTTTTTGGAAATTTCGGCCAGAGACGCACAGTTCCAGCGCAATTTCGGGTGGAATGCGCTCTGTGAATTCACTAATTGGCACGTCTTCTTTGGCACCTGGGCCTTCGTAATGGGCCTTGAAGGACATGTATTCACAGACTTTTTCGACGATGGGGGCGCTGAGGTGGAAGTAGTGGCGGATATTTGCCGAGTAGGGAATGCAACATTGCCATGTAAGCGGACGTTTGAAATCACGCGTATGCGGCGCGATAACTTACCGTTCGCTGATTGGACACACGTTGGCCAGTGCTTCTTTGAAGCTACCTGTGTGATTGAACCGCCGCAGTAATGTAACAGAATGGAACGCAAGGGTTAACGTGAGAAAGGGTTAGCTATGGAAGGGAAAAGTCATTTAACTGTCGAAACTAAGCATGTTCTTGAGTGTGCCGCTCATCATGGCGACGCTATGCTTGACGAGAAAAGAATGGCCATCTGAACTGACGAGCTTGACCCAGATATTGTTGTCCTGCAGCTCGTTAGTGTATCATGGTGGAGACTAGAAATCGACTTGCATTGGGATCATTGTTGGACATGGTCGTGTGTGGAGGCGAGGAGCGAGTACCCGTGGAAAAATGAGCGTCGGAGATCGGAGAGGTCCGAGGGGTCTGCGCCAGATCCTTGTTTGTCCGCTTGACTGGCGTCGCTGTTCATCTACTGCGCACGACATTCGTTCACGCCCTAGAAATGTCTCTTCCCAAGGTATGAATTACGTTGTGAGAAGTGTTGCATCAAGCTGACGGCTGCGATCGATCTAGCGAATTATCAAGGTAATTATTGTGGGCGTGTCGATGTCGTGGCACAGCTGAGCGATGTACAGGAAACAGAGCGCCTTGTCGCAGACCCTGCGCCAGGGATCACGGCTGCGCCGCACCAAGACAACCTGCGATACTTTGATGTGACGATCCAAGGGCCTGATGGAAGCCCGTTCCAACGTGAGTGGTGGTTCACACAGGGCGGACGACGGCTGATGAGGGGACAGAGGGGGTGTTTCAATTGGAGCTGTTCCTTCCTGAGGAATACCCGATGAGCCCGCCCAAAGTTCGGTTCCTGACCAAGATATACCATCCGAATATTGGTGAGCACGTTGTTCGGGTGTGGCGTTGTTATTTTCCGCATGCTGACGGTGGGTGTCTGTTTGGTGAATTTGATGCCATAGATAAACTGGGCCGCATTTGCCTGGATATCCTGAAAGGTGAGAGCTGTGAGTGTGTGACCAAGACGGATCGTGATGTGTTGGCAGATAAATGGTCGCCTGCGTTGCAAATTCGGACGGTTTTACTATCGATACAGGCGCTGCTGAGTGCGCCGAACCCAGACGACCCACTAGCGACGGATGTAGCGAAGCACTACAAGGATAACGAAAAGGATGCGCAGCGGGTGAGTCGGGAGTGGACGGAGAAATACGCACAGTGATGAAATGTACGAGTTTGTAGTCGAACACGCTGTTTCGAACTTTATGATGCCGTAAAGTCTAGACCGCACAAGACTCGCTATTTACGACGTCCCCTCCTCCTCTCTCCCTAACCCTCATGTCTCTGATCCTAATCGCCGACATCTTCCCCCTCGTCATCGCCAACCTCGACACCAAGGACCTCTGCAGCCTCGCGACCACAGCCAGACACGTCCGCCACGCCTGTCTGCCCCGTCTCTTCGCAGAGGTCCGATGGCCGCACAAGTCTATGGCAGACAGCTCTGGCCTCTTCTTCTTCCCCGACGCCCTTTGGCCCTTCTTCAGGTACGTCAGTCCACATGAATACACGTCCTCTCATCGCATTTCCAAAGGCACTTTCGTCTCGACTGGCATGACGAGTGGACAGAGCCTGGCCGCATACGCTACGGCTATCTCGATCGCGACGGCATTTACTGCCCATTCCACATCGACCTCGTCGTGCACGCCATCACACGCATGCCAAAACTCAACAGGCTCACCATAAGCACCCCTTTCCTGCCCCCCCAGGCACTCTACGAGGCACTCGGACAGTGTCGCGCACTCTCCTCCTTCACACTGATCGACACCCCAATCGATCAAAGCCTCATGCAGTTCTTCCCTGCCCCAATACGTCGCGTTAACCTCACCCCCGTTGGCCAGACCCTCCGCATCGGTGACGGCCCAACAGATCCAAAATTCGCAGAGATCACCTACTTTATGCGTGACTGGAGGAGAAAGTACAGGGCACAGGCACACTTTCGCGGTTTCAGGGAAATACGCTCCTCAGGGGTCTTTCTGCGCCAACACGCCTCCACCCTCACCCACCTCGAACTAGCCGGAGATTTAGCTGCCTTCACCGGTCTCGCTACCATCGACTGGCCCGTCCTTTCTACCTTCATTCTCCACGGCCGAATTCCGAACCCGAACGTCAATCTCTCATTTCACATTTCCGCCCCACCCAAAACGGTCCAGTACTCCCTCTTTGACGTCCTGAACAGAATGCCCCTCTTGCGTGATTTCCGTCTCTTGTTCCCCCAATCAAAATCGTCCGAGTTTCGTCTGCTCGATCGATACGCCCTCTCAAATCCACAAAACATCGCCAAGCTCGCTTCCTTGCACAGCTTCGCCATCTCGAATGCCTGCATTCTCGATGGTGTCTTTAACTACATGTCGAGTCTTCGGCGGCTAGCTATCATGGCGCTCGTCGACCTCCCACGGTGGCCAATTGCACTATCTCACCCCCAGGTCGAAAACGTGCTCGCGGATATTGGCGCAAGCAATTGCCCTCTAAAGCATCTCCGTATCATTATCGAAGACAAACTCACCCCTACCATATGTCGTCTTATCTCTATTCATTGCCCGCAACTCGAAGTTCTGGAAATCGAGCGGTGCGGCTACCACGATGGCAAGTCTGTGTCTTCCTGTGTACGTCCGCTCTTCCTCCCTCCTCCCCCGTTACCAATGTGCCACCCGTTTACCCCCGGGTTTTGTCACCATGTCCTCATTTTGATTACGGCCATCACTGGAACAGGATGCTGACCCTAGACACGTTGCTTTCATATTTCATCGCGCACAGCAGGAATATCTAGAAGCCCTTTCACCCCTTACTTCCCTACGTGACCTACGCCTTTGCATGCAATTCCCCGAATACGACGAGGTAGATGACATGGAATCGTGGCGGGTCGTACGGCATGACTGTGCAACCCTTTTTGCACGTGGCCTCAAGTCGCTTCAAAAAATAGGGTTCGAGTATCGCAAGCGCACGGGCACACACCGGTATCAAGATGCGTGGCTCGATTATGCGATATGTGGGCGCGAGTGTGGGGAGACGAGGCTTTGTCCCCTTCCTCCGTTGTGGTATTCCTTTCCAGAGGTCTGGGAACCGGAAGTGCTCCGGTTCTAGAAGCAACGGGCATATTACCCTGCGTGCGCCCCCTCGTTGCGCTCTCACCATTGGCACAAGACGGTGTCCGTGCCTTGCCTCTTGGCATTTGTGTACGTGGACACCTCCAGGTCCCATGGTTAATCATATCTTCAAGCTGAACCCGTGTCCGCTTGTACATGTTTCTCGTTTACTTTCAGCCCATTATCACATCATCATGCATCACCACACGTGACGACGTTTACGCCCCTTGATCTATTGCATCCTATTCACCTCTCCCATTCATATCCACTGTTTTTGGGCACTATCAAAATAATCTTCCGTTCATTCACATGCGTAGATTTTGCTTTCTTTTCCATTTCACAATAGGGTTTCATAGCTGGTCATCATGTGTGACATAGGGTATGATTTTATACACGGTCTCTTTGTCATTCTACATACGTACATGGTACATACATACATTTCACATTCATGCGTCTACACATCTTCTCGTTTGTTGTACTCGTCATCCTTTCTCTCTGGGTACTGTGGAGCTGGTTATATATAATGCGTGTCCATGCGTCGACGTGGATCAGGATTGCCCGCGTTTGGGAGCATCCATATCCAATGATCCACCCATCGATCGCCCGCCTTGTTCCGAAAGCACGGGGCACGCTTTTTTCCGGGGGAGGACGGGTTCTGGGTATTGCTCTCGCTCGCTCGCTTGTCGGCCAATCTGGTTTTGGTGTCCCTGTTTCCAAATGCGAGCGCCCTTTGCCTCGCTTGCGACCCAGGTGCTTGGCTACTGTGGCGCTGTTGGGCTAGAACCCCTTGCTGCGACGTGGGTGATTCCGAAATGGGCAAGGGGTGGGTGCGACGAGAGTGCACGCGTAGACATGGCCGTCGGGCCCGGGCGCAGTTGGGCGTGGGGAGGCATGGGGCGTGGGCGTGTGTAGGTGGCACCCACACGACGTGGGTCATGATGAGAATGGCGGTGTACGGTGATAGACGGACGAGGCGCTTCAAACGATGCTCGACGCGTCCAAGACCTGATACGATCACGGACGCTGCGGGGCCTGTGACTGATTATCGATGCATATGCGATGGCATCATGGCGAACGGGCGGTGTTGTATAGGAATCGGAGCAGGGTTCAGGCCCAGATTTCTCCGCGTCGACGCGAGCTTGGCTTGAGAGGATGGACGGGTATTGGTCGGTTACGTGTAGTTATAGGGTTGCTGCTGACCAAAATAACAAGTGCCCGTCGAGCGCATCGGTATCATCATGCGTCTTGGCACGGACCATAGTTGAACGCATCAGAGGGTACAGCGCGTTGCGGAGATGAGTTGACTGCGGTCTCAACTAAGAGGCTCCGCCACAACACTTGAGACCCCACGCACAAGGTGATTGGGCCTGGGCGTTATTAGAACGAAGAGATCAACGTCACGATAATATTTAGGCGAAGACGACGCGCCAAATACCTGGGCAATGGCTACTAATCAAGAAGTAGACATGGGAATACTATCAGACCTGGGCGACGGGGACAGATTAAGATCCGTTTGAAGGCCAGGACGGCGAGCCGGCGGATGGCGTAATTGGTAAGAGATTTGGGGGGGATCGGGAACTCACTGGGGTATAACAAATAAGCTCGGAGGAACGAGATGATGAGTCCAGTAATTAAGTGTACGAACCCACATCATCCAGTCTATGCCGAATGAGCAGAGTGGTCAGAGTCAGTGGCAAAAAGAGTAGTATAAAATGAGAAGAAAAAGGCAAAAACATTAGCCCACCGCGAGGGTCGAACTCGCAGCCTTCAGATCGCCTAGTGTCTTAAGAGTCTGACGCTCTATCCGATTGAGCTAGGCGGGCGGTATTATTTAGAGTAACATGATATCTATGGTCGGTTCCGAAGAGTCGCCCCACATTTGTTTATTCTGATCGTTTAGATCATGAAAAAGCCATTGAATCGCTTCTTCATCAGAGTACAGGGAGACAACTCCCGAAACTGGACTAGCACGCCCTGCATTTTCCAAGATGGATCGCAACGCCGATTCCCCGAATTCTGGCATTTTTATGCATTTATGAGAACGTCTCAGAGTGGTGACCACTTTTCCAAGTTTAAAGACACATATGTGTTCTGTTCGACACGACCTTGAGCGGTTTATGATACACTTCCGGCTTGCATTCGAAGTGTGACTCTGCAGACTTACCCTCGTCTTGCTAGCTACGGCAAGATGTTATTAGCCATTACCTACGCCATGGGTGGGCTTTGATGGCCGTCCTGCTATTACCCAGACGGAGGTGCACCTTTACCTCACCGTCATTGTGTTGTCCATTCTCTTCTCTGTGAACGGCCGACCAAGTCCGAGATGACCGTCTAGACCGTGGCATCTGTCTACCAATCTTGGTTATTCGACCAGTATTTGTAAACGACCACGTCACCTTGACGGCCTCAGGCAGCGGTCGTAGTCGGATCAGTCTGCCCAACTTGATTGCTCTGTCCTCGGATGTACGTTCTTCACAGAAGGATCCTGATGTGGCTAGCTTCCCTGAGACCTGAACCCAGCACTTCCTGCGATGGAAAATACTTTTGGTTCATCCTGAAGAGCATTTCAGTGAACTGAGTCATATTTCTTGTTCGTTGTTGTAAAGCAGTGGCCAATGGATACCCGTCAACCCCGTAAGAGTTCGCGACATGGTCAACACAAAGACAAAACGAAAGGCCGTGATGCCCGAAACGACTCACCAAAAGGTGATCAGCGCACGCGTTAGCCGGAGATTAACCCATATTGTCCAGAAACAGATCGAGAGTCACCAGGGAAGTCTGAATGACACAAAAAATTGAAAGGTTATGTGATCAACTCTTCTGGGTGGGGATTCAGGTCCCCCCACACGGTGATTAACTTGAATGGAGATTGCCATGGACATCGCGGCTTGCGTTTTGGAATCGTTCGATGCCAGATGATTGAGCATGTCCGATGTTAGGACAGATAGAATGCACGCGAAGCAGCAACGTGCGTTGTGTCCATGGTCTACATGTCAATCGATCCGGGTACCATGGTGTGCAAAGCGCCAGGGCGTCTCAGGTGAGAACCGTGGAAGTCATCTATCCTCCAAAGCTTGCTGTACCGGATGAAAAGATAAAAATGCAAGATTTATGAAAAAAACCCAGAGCGATCCGGGTGTCCTGGTTGGCAAAGAGATAATGTGTCTCGGGGAAGAACAATGGCCTCATTGAGGTCATCAATCCCCCCCAAATTGCTTGTACCGAGCGGAGAGAAGAGATGCAAGACTGTGCAAAGACACAGACCGATCCGAGTGTCCTGGTGGGTGAAGCGCCAGTGCGTCCCGGACGAGAACAATGGCCACATTTCATCAATTCGTCCGCGCTGCTCGTACGGGGTGCAGAGATTATCCTAGAGAGAATCAAAGTGGCAAATCGTTCTGGGTGACCAGGAGGGTAAAGGACTAGTGTTTCACGATCGAGGTCGATGGCATCATCGATGTTAGCAATCTCGCTTCCTCGCAGAAGGTGGGCCCCAATGGAATCTGCGTCTGAAAGCAACTGTTCGACTGGGCAAACACATCACTTTGCTGCTTGGATTCATTGGTCGACTGTGTTTGATTTGTTTGGGGTCTTGGTTTGGGTTATGTTAGGATAAGATGCTGTACAACTCTGCACACAAAAGACAGCAATTGCACGAGGCTGTAGCTCGCATGCTCGTCGTCAGCAAGTCTCCTAGGTGGACTGGCCTCGAAAGGGCTCGTGGCAAACTTCAACGAAGACTGTTGCGATGCAGTGTCCACTGTCGGTGTTATACAGAGCCAACGTTGGTCTCTCCGGAGACACGGTTTTCCGTCTGGCTTATACGCCAATGGGGTTCGTGTACAGGAGCCAACAGCATTTCGCTCGTTGTGTTCGTGTATAAAAATTGATGGTTGAAATTTGACAATCAAGGGACCAGATCCTTCTTCGGTACCACCACCAGCACTCCGCTAAAATGTTGTCGACCCGTGCTGCATCGCTCCCTACTCGATTGAACCTAGTAACAAAAGCCGTCGTCGTCTCTGGTCGCCGCCAAGCTGCACTGACAGTCCAGCGTGGTAGGAATCCGGTTAGATACATTCAGTCTGTTGCTCAGACCGATCGAGTCCGTTCTCTTCACTACGCCATCATCACCGCTGTGTTGACATCCATGTAGGACACGATCACGCGCCTGCTCTACTCTCTTGGTACCAAACGTGAGGTCGAACGTCACCTTCGCATTTTCTCGTCCTCCTCGCACCCGTCCCAGCCTGCAAAATTTGCTGTCATTAAAATTGGAGGCGCAATCCTCGATGACCTCGAGGAACTTGCTCTTAGCCTCAGCTTTCTCTACCGCCTCGGTCTCTACCCTGTCGTCCTCCATGGCGCTGGCCCACAGATGAACGACATCCTCGAGAGTGAGGGTGTTCAGCCAGTGTACGAGAATGGTATTCGTGTTACCGGTCTGTTCTTTTCCCCGGTACTCCGATATAAGTGTGCTCATATATCGTAGATGCAAAGACACTTCAAATCGCTCGCCGTGTCTTCCTCGAAGAAAATTTGAAACTGGTCAGTGCACTTGAGAAGCTCGGTACACGTGCCCGTCCTATCACCTCTGGTGTCTTCACCGCCACCGCACTCGATCCCGCCAAGTATGGTTTGGTCGGTAAGATCACTCGAGTCGATAAGCGGCCCATCGAAGCGTCTATCCGTGCTGGTGCATTGCCCATCCTGTGTAGTCTTGCCGAGAGCAACGAGGGGCAAATTCTAAATGTCAACGCTGACGTCGCCGCGGGAGAGCTCGCCAAGGAACTGGAGCCCATGAAAATTGTGTTCATCAACGAAAAGGGCGGTCTGTTCCACGGCGTTACAGGAGAAAAACTAGATGTAATCAATCTCGACGAGGTGTGTCGTTCGCAATGTCTTCGGACTGTTCTAATAGTCAATGGTTAGGAATACGATCAACTCATGAAGGAACCTTGGGTCAAGCACGGCACAAAACTTAAACTGGGAGAGTTCAAGGACCTCTTGGATGTCCTTCCGCGCTCCTCTTCCGTTGCAGTCATCTCTCCCGCTAATCTTCAACGCGAACTCTTTACTGATTCTGGTGCTGGGACACTCATTCGTCGAGGTTACAAGCTTTTCAAACACCAGACCCTGGAAAGCATTGGAAAAGACCGACTTCGCCAGGTCATCTCCGAGCGTGACGAGGGCATCCGTTCAGGCAATGAAAGTGTTGCAGGCATCCTCAACTTGCTCGCGAATGCCAAGCCTGGGGAGTGGTCGATCTATGCTGACGAACCACTTGATGCAGTTGCAATCGTGTCCCATCCTGAGGGCCAAATACCAGTACTAACGAAACTTCTCGCTTCTCGTGCTGGTGTACTAAATGGTGTCCTCGACAACGTGTGGAATGCGTTGAAGAAGAATCACCGCCAACTCGTATGGACGGCATCTCTTGCTCCCCCTACCGCTCTCTCTTCCTCGCCTGCTAGTCAGCCTGCTCAAGGCGAAGAAATGATAGATCGTTCCTGGCATTTCGAACGTTCCGAGGGCTCTTTCACGCGCTCTGGCCGTTCGCTGTACTGGTATGGTATCAGCGACGTGAGCGAGGTAGAAAAGGTCGTCAGAAGCCTTGAGCACAACGGTCGGGTAGCACGATCGTACCTTCCCGTTGGGCTTGCGAGAGCGCAACTGGGCGGGATCAGGAGCTACACTACGGTAGCGCGTCGTCCCAGTGTTCCTAATGGTAGTCGAGGATACGCCACGCACGCACCCGCGCCTTCCACGGAGCCCAAGCGCGTTGCACTCATCGGCGCACGGGGATACACCGGACAAGCGCTAACTTCTCTGTTCAACACACATCCACACCTCTCCCTCATACATGTCTCTTCTCGTGTCCTGGAAGGACATCCACTGGAAGGGTACACCAAGTCCCCAATTACACACACAAATCTTTCAGTCAAAGACGTCGAACGGATGGAGAAGCAGGGCGAAGTTGACGCGTGGGTGATGGCGCTTCCAAACGGTGTATGCAAGCCCTTTGTGGACGCCGTCGAGCAGGGCTCGAAGGAGAGGCAGGGAGAAGGTAGTGTGGTCGTGGACTTGGGTGCGGATTATAGATTCGAGGACGGTTGGACATATGGATTACCCGGTGAGGGGTCGTTCTCTGCCTTGTAAAGAGCAGTTTTGGAAACATGTAATAACGAAATTCTTTTTCTCATTTTTATGGTTCGCATCGTATGGCGTCCCCGATTAGAGTTGTATGGCCGCGCCGACATTCGCGCCTCTAAACGCATCTCCAACCCAGGCTGTTACGCCACCTCGATACAACTCCTCATAGCACCTCTCCTTCCATACCTTGCTCCCCCCGCTTGGCCCACTGTATTTGGTGTCTCGGGGTACAGTGGCGCTGGGACGATCACTCAATCAGGCGAAGCTGGAACCCGCCCCGTGACGCTGCCCAAAGTAGCGCCCGACAGCCTCGGCGGCGGCATCCGCCCATACTCGCTCACGGACCACATCCACGAACGCGAGGCAGGACACCACCTCTCCAAACTCTTCCCCGCCTCCGCCTCAAAGCAACGTGTGCAGCTCGCCTTTGTCCCGACCGTCGCCCCCTTCTTTAGTGGCATCCTCAGCACGCTGTCGTTCCCGCTCTCCACGGCGACGCTCAGCGCGAGCGACATCGCCGCGCTGTACACGTCGTACTATGCTGGCGAGCGCCTCGTGCGCGCTCAGAAAGGTGTGCCAACGGTTGGGGACGTGCAAGGTCAGCACGGGTGGGTCGTCGGTGGGGTCCAGGTTCACAGCGGGAGGGAGCGCGTGGTCGTGGTAGGGGGGCTAGACAATTTGCTCAAGGGAGCGGCGACGCAGTGCTTGCAGGTGCGTTTGCCGGATTTTTCTCTGTCGGTTATTGTTTGCCTTGCTGACGGTGATGTTGGACAGAACTTGAACTTGGCGCTCGGGTATGACGAGTATGCGGGCATTCCGGTAGAAGGAGATGGCGCTTAGATGTGGGACAAGAGTATTATCACAGTATGTTGTACATCACTACATGAGATTCAGCCATTGGTAGTACAACTCGACAAGAAACTAGGGATGTTTTTTATAGTTGGCCCAAATGCCGGTAGTACAAAACGGAACCAAGTTCCAACGATACCAATAAATCCAAGGACCATGTGAAGCTTTCTGTAATACGATTGTACACGAAGAAAATCAAAAGAAAACTGTGACAAAGCACGGTCCACCTCACGACGGGCTAGCACGCCCTAAGTTAGTCAGGGTATAATACAAAATCAAGCGCTAATCCTGAGCATATCTGGAAGAAATAAAGACAGTTATCACAAGCCTCTTGATAAGAACCGGAACCTACTTCAATAGTCGAGAGCTCAGATTCCGATATGCACAAACACGATCCGCTTTTCCAATGACACTTCGTCAGCTGTGTCCAACGCTGCAGTATTCAGCGCCGCCGCCGCATGCCGGAAATCAATCACCGAGTGTCTGAACATCTCCGTGTAAAATCGAGTGACAACCTGGTGTGCAACCGCATCATCCACCCTCCATAGCGTCCCGATCACACCATTAAATCCCGCGAACTGCATCCCGGCCGCAAGGTGGAGCACCTCGTCCGGAGTCGACGCGCTCCCCACAGCAGTATGGCAAGCAGATAAGAACGCGAGCTCAGAATTCGTGTACCGTTCCTGGATGATCCGCATGAGCGTGAGCTTTCCGTCCCCCATTGCAAACCAGGATTCGAATGGCTTTGTCGCATGTTGCGCACCATGACAGGCAACGTGGACCCAGCGATGGTCACGGAATGCTTGTACGGCGCCGTCTATGGTGGCCGGTTCGCCAGTGATGGCCTCGAATTTGACATCTGCGGTCATGCCGGTCTCGTTGCGAATCTTGCGGATTTCGTACTCTACCTCTGGAAGTTGACCCAGCTTTGTGTCTGCGCTTGGCCGACCCTGACCAACGGCTGCGAATGAAATCATGTTTGTCGTTCCAGATGCATCGGCCTCCCTCTGATCAGAACGGATGCGGTCGCGGGCGCGGATGAGAGCCGAGAGAGAGGGCGCATATGAAGAGATGTAGATGTCCATGAGATTCCTCTCGGCCTTGCGATACGGACCTGCAGCGTGCAAGGGAAGAAGAGTGAATTTCGAGGTTGGGCACCACCAGATGCGCGAGCCCGGAGGCAGCTGAACGTCGTTTTGCAGCACGGCGATGATTGGTTCGACCACGGACCACCACAATTCCCGCAGCATTTCTTTCACCCAGGACTCTCTGTTTCTTCCATATGCATGTGGGTCTTGGGTGAGTTCGGATAATTGTGAGCATAGCTGGTCGACGTCGGTGAATGAGCAAGGAAGGGACACATGGAGAGGTGGGCCAGCGCGGAGAAGGACGAGAGCATCGCAAGAGTATTTGCTTGCGTTCACGATGATAACGGGTCCATATTCGGCGGCCTGTTGGAGGTCCTCGAAACGGGGAGGTAAGAGGAATCGCGAGAACCCATCCAGGCCGCGAATATTGTCTACAACGGACTGCCATTCTTGTTGAACCCGCCAGTATGGATCCACACCTTCACCACCTTGAGCATGTTCCCTGAGATTTGTGCTCAATATCCTGAATTTACTCCCGAGCCTCTGTTCTTTGCCACCCTGACTTTCTAACACGGCGATGGAAATGTCAAAGCGAGCAAGCTGGTTCCATAGGATTCCTCGACCTTGTTCCAGTAGCTCAACTGCCATCTGGAGGTTGCCATGTCTTATGGCACATGAGAATGCATTATTGGGCAGATCAGCCACATTTGCCTGCATTGTCTCATGCCTAGAGTCTAGGGAAGAGTTGAAGGAGGTGAGGTGATCCAGTGTGTTCAGTGATGTCTGGTAAGCCTCCAAGACTGAGGTGTGGTCATACTCTTCAGCATCCCAGATCCAATCTTGAGTTGCCTGCCACAAATCCAGTGATACTGCTGGACTGCATCTCTTTAACTGCCTATAGGCTTCAAAAGCTTCCTCCAATGGAGACAGTGATTGATCAGGAAGGTGTGGACTTGGTGTAGACTTGAATAAAAGAAGAGTGGCTTGAGCCAGTCGACTAGCATTCAATGCAAAATCAATATATTGAACTGGGTAGGTGGCCAAGGCATCCTTGAACAGCTTGATGGCCCTGGTCAGATCAGAGGGGTTTTTGAGCTCCTTGTACTGATCTATTAGTGCTATTGCCAGATCATGAAGGGCAGACCCATGCAATTGATGGCCCAGTGGACAAAGTTCAAGTTGCTTCTCTTTGAGATCAATGGATCTGTGTAGGTCACTTAGATCACCTTGTGCATAATAACGCACATTTAGAGACACAGCCAGATTACCAAGGGCTTTGGGATGCTGGACATGACCTAATGGACAAAGTTTAAGCCTTCTTTCTTCCAGTTCAATGGCCCTGTTTAGGTCCATCACACTTCTCTTTGCAGTATAATAACGTTCTTCCAAGCCAATTGCCAGGTCCCCAAGAGCTGCTGTATGATCCTTGTGTCCCAGTGGAGATGAATCAAGCCATCTCTCCTGTATTTCTATAAGCCTATCGAGGTCTGCTTCATTCCTTTGGATAAAATAATGTTCTCGTAAACATGCTTCAAACCATCCTAGAGCATGATTATAATCTGGGTGGTCCAGTGGGCAGAGATCAAAGCTGGTCTGAGAGATTTCCATGGCTCTATTGAGATCTGAAATATGACCCTCTTGATCATAACAAGCATGAAAGGATGATGCAAGATTGGTCAGGACTGCAATATGATTTGCATGGCCCAATGGACAAAGATCCAGTTGTGCCTGTCTTAGTTCAATTAATGTGGACACACAAGCCACATTCTTGAACTCTGCTATAAACCCATATAGCCTGATGCCATATTTTCCAAAAGCTGACAGACAGTCATGCCCATTTGGTATAGTCTAAAGTATATAGTCAATTATTGTGGATTGAACTGGAACATAGAGCTTACCAGTGTATAAGCAGCCTTGCATGTTATGCCAAGAGTTCCAGGACCAACTGATAGTCCAGGTACATTGTCTGGTGTACTATTAATCTTTGGGTAAGAGATGTAGAAATGCAACTTACATTGCCAGCCATTGCTACACTCTAACAAGCTGGCTACATCTGTAACCATCTGATCACCTAGTGGTTGTTTATCCCATTCAAGGGTGAGCTCTTCTGGAAGAGTGTATATTGCAACCTCAACAACAGTTGAAGGAGGTGCAGTACTGTGAAGGAGAAGGAATCAACAGCCATGCTTATTGAATGTGATGGAAAACTTACAAGAGGAAGGGATGATTCCATGTCACTGTCAGACCATCCTCTGATATTTCACCAGAACATGTGATCTTAGACACATCACCAACACTAACAGTGATGCGAACATCCTCTTTAGGAAGTCGGGATGAGACCAACAATTGAGTAACTACATCAACAAGTCAGCATACAAGAGCATACCAGCCAAAATAAGGAAATATACCTGTGACTTGGAAAGTGACACTTTCAGGGTCTTGCTGGGTCATTTAAGAAATACAGAAGGAAAATGAGAATCAAACAGAAGTTGGGTTTAGAAGACAGCGAAATGCAGGTTGTGAGATAGGTGGTGAGAGAACGAGACAGAAGGGCGAGAGACTTGGGCAACTATGATTTATGTGAAGAGATTGAGGTAGCAACGAGGGAGACTGTATCTCGGTCCAGCGTTGGGTGTAACAAAGAGGGGAAATGATGGCGGGGGTCGGGCTAGGCACGGTGAGCGTAGCGGGATAAAAAATATTGAGTCAGAGTTTGGGCGGGCAAGTGCACAATGGAGCAAGGGCGGTAACAGGCAATATCACTGTGACAGACGACACAACGACAGAGAAGGGATTTGGATGGAGCGAGGATGAATATGGCAGCGTGATGATATAGGAAATGATTCAAGCAATCGAGATGGAGGGACACTGGGATAGGAAATGACAAGAGAAAGCAACGACGCAGAGAAAAGAAGGGTGGGAAGGCAGATCAATCGGATGCGCAGAGGCGAAGGAACGAGGGAAACGGGCTTGAAAGCGACAGACAGGCAAGAGCAGAACGTGGCGGATAGATTGCAAAAGAAGGGATGCTTCAGACGCGGGAGAGACCAGAGGGGAACGAGGCTATGAGGAGTCACAGATAGGATCAACGGTCAACCAGAATATGCATAATGCGACTCACGGGGAACAGAACCGACCACAGCCGAAAAAGTAGGCGCAAATTAGGCGGTGATGACTCAGGGGATAGCGTATGGACACGAGGAAAGTATTGGGTTGCGAAGTTAGATATGGCGCTCAACAAGGCGGCACAGATAACGGCAGGAGAGGGAGCACTTGATGGGGCGCAGAGAAGATTCGGTTTAAGAAAACTTGACGAATAGGGAGTACGTAGGACTGAGAATGGAAGATGAGACCAAGAACAGCTCAGGAACGACTAAGTTGACGAAGATTGGAGGATGGTGGTCGTACTCACATAGCTGAGTGATGCGGCTTGGCGCTTGAAGCACAGTCAGAAACGACAATTTCCAGGAAGTGGAGAGATACGTTGATAATGATGCGCCCTGCGGACAGGGTACCGACGCGGTGGGTGGTAGGCTGGGTGCGATGAGGTGGAACAGAAGAGAGAAAGTTGATAAGGATAAGAGGCCCCGCACTGACAGCAACAATAATGATGTTAAGCAAGACAAAATAAGCGCCGGTGCAACCTGGCAAGCAAGGTGCACGTGTGTCGGGCCTCGGCGCAGAGTGATTGGTTGTCGGACCTTGATGCAATGAAAACAGACATGGCAATCACGTATCATGGTTCACCGGCACCTCAACAGATATCCTCACTATTTTCCGCCTGTGCCCGACTGTTTCAAGCAGGTCTTGACAGTGCCGCATGCCATAGACTATAGTAGCGTTTCATCCTCCAGAAGGAGTTGGTAAGTTACAAGACTGCGTGTACACTCAGTGAAGGCTTGATCTGACTCCACGGAATCTCAGAGCGGAATCAAAGTGCTATAGGTTCATCGGAAAGGCTGCCGTTTCCATCGTCCGGACGCTCTCATATCAGATAGTTGATTAGCGCAGAATGCATGTTACGTGCCAGAAACTGTTGTCCTTCAGAAATTTGTGGCACCTGGTCAGAAAGTAGCAGCTGGGCGAGCCGGTCAGCCGTCAGGCCTTCAGGCTCATGATCTATTTTCGGTATACCTTGTGAGTCGGTCATTCGAGTCTCTTTCCTTGGATTCTGGCAAACCACGGCATGTCTTCACGGTCAACCAAAGTCTGGACAGTTCTGCTTGTCCTACGATGGCGTCGCCAGAGCGGCGCTCGACGACTTCGTGTTCCGCCGTATAGCTCCGTCCACATCATGTTCTGTCGGACGCCACCCTCTAGCTGATATTCAAATGGCATGCGCTCCCCGTTTCCAATCTTTTAGTACGAGGTCGCGGGAACTGTATTCCGGGTAGCGAAACGCGGGCGAGTTTTGAAATTATCAGCGTGATTTTTGGAGTGGGTTCGTTATGCCCCATATAAACTTGAGCGCAAGAACACGTGGGCCATCCCGAGTGTCGAGCATGACGAAACGAGGAGGCTCGGACTCAAGCGATGTGAAGGACGGGATTGATCAAGGAGAATCAGGATTTAGGCCCAGTTAAGAAGGAAAGCAACCGAAGGGACCGAGGGTGCAAAATTTGAGATGAATATGCAGTAAAGTGTGCGCATGTACAAATGTTGTACACCATTGCTGATTGTCGTATCCGCAGCCTGACAAACATCCTCAGACAACAGGGTGAGATCCTGAAATATTCTGTCAGATGCTCACTCTGCGAGCGATGTGCGCACCACCCCGTTATCCTGACTGTAAGCTCATCCTGGTATGGTCCGTACATACTCAGTGCCGTAGAGAAACTGCAACTTGATACGCGGCGAAGATTGCTAGAGCGAAACGGTCGATCTCCGGTTACGTCGTGAGAAGCACATGTTGCTAGCTCTTCAAGCTTCAATAATTGGGGTACTTCGAGAGATGGAGCGATCCTACCTTCGAAACTCTGGGCTGCCATATCAAGTCTGCGCGCAATCCCAACGGAAATCATCACTGTTAGAGTGTCCTCGCCTCACGATAATGCGCCCGCATTCGGGTCACTCAGTCACAGAACTAAGGCTGCGAGGATGTCGCGTTTCCTCCTGTTCTGTGCAACGGGTGTCTGTGTATGGTTTGTTTCCTACCGGCCCGTTAGATTTCGGCGGATGTCACATAGCGATATCGGGATTGACCTCCTAATTTCCGAAGCAAAGTTCAAACGGATTTTTCCGTGCTTTCTCTTCTTCGATTTCCATGACGCGCAGTGCTATAGCCTCCATCGCTGATTATCGGAAGAGGTTACCCGGACCTTGGTAGACCTTGTGGTACGATCCTGGGAGGCCTCGGAAGGTAATTAACCAAACCAAACCATATGGTCGAGAGTTCTTCCTTTTGCTATTGTCCTTGCCCGTTATGAATGAGATTGTGTTGCTAGCACACGGCGCACCTTAGACACAAGGAACGGTAAGGTAACTGATGTTACAAATAGCGATTAGTCCAAGTCTCATTCTGAGAACTGGCCAGAATATTACCCGGTTGCAGCAGTGTTAACAAGTGGAAAGAATGGAATCAATCTCCTAAATATCTTTTTCACCTCGGAGTCCTCGTCTATCCGTAGTGAGCATTCGAAGCGGGTTTCATCTGGGGAGCGCGATACTCACGGTTGAGGTATATAAACCTCAACTGATCTCGAAGGCCCAAGCACTCGAGCACTCGAGTTCTTTCGACTACCTTGCTCTTTTCGTAATGCGTTTCATTGCGATCGCCTCTGTTCTATTCGCTGCTGCTGCCGGCGTGTTCGCTAGCCCGGTCGTTCAACGTGATACTATCCAGTCGGCTGCCGTCATCCTGACCGACCTCAGCAATAAAGTTACGCCCCTGGCCAACCAACTGCGTGAGTAGTGCATTCGCTCTCATGTTTATTCCCTTGCCAACGATGATGCAGGCTATGCCACTCGCGAGAACGCGACAGAGGCAAACCTGAAACCCATCATCAATGAAATGAGCGCGTCTGTGACTAGCGCTGTCAGCAACCTGAAGCTCCTATCCAGGAAGCCTACCACCATAATCCTTGCCTCTCTGGATGGTGCTGATATTCTGGGGCCATCCGAAATCGCTGATCTTCTGGGTGGCGTTGTTAACGTAGGTCCCCGGTAGTTGACTACCATGCAGACATTTGGGAACTCACTTGACCACCACGATAGCTCATCTTCCAGGCCACTGACGCAGTCCTCCAGGTAGTCGACCCCGCAATCTACACCATCATCTCCGATTTGTTGACCACACTCGGGTGAGTATACAGTACAGTGGAAAGAAACTCTGACCTCATGTGATCCAACAGGAACATCGTCTTCAGCTTGATATCTGTCCTGCTTTCCTTGGTCGTCGGGCTCCTCGGGCCTATTCTCTCTATCATCAGCGACCTGGGTCTCACCGGCCTCCTCAGCAGCATTCTTGGTGGCGCGCTTTAAACAGGGGCCAATTATGTTGCTCGTCTTCCTGCTGGTCCAGGTTGGTCTACGTATAAGTAAATAAATGGTGGAGATGCTCTGTCGGACAAATCCATACCGTTTTGCAAGCTGTTGTTACAAATTTTGTGATTATTGGTTGTTCAGTCGCATGTGATGAGCCGTGTTACCAGGATAAAATCGGTGTTCCAAGTAGGGATCCCCGTCTGTTTCTTGACTGCATAAAACACATTATAATGATCCACGCGATAGGTATGTAGCGTCGGGGCGGTATCAATCCATCTTGAACTTGTCGTGATCAGGGTATTGTAGCATTGCCATCACGTTGAAGGATACAACTGTTCATTCCGGGAGAGCAACGCGAAGGTAGGTTTCCTCTGCTCTCATATTACGCTAGTACTTTCTCCACACTATGCAATGCAGATGGCTTCGCAGATACCCCTGAAATGTCGAAGTTCGAGGCATCCATCTAATTCCTGAGTCATGGTGACTCGTAACTTCACTAATCACGCGTCGAGAATATCAACTGTCATTGATCAGCGATTGGATATCGAGCAACCAACAAAAACGGAAATAGTCCGTACACACCGAGCTGACCAACGTCCAGTTCGGTCGTGCAGATTCGCGAGTGAGCCGCCACTATATACGATGGAATCCTCTGAATGTAGTATATAGCCCGAATATGGGAACAATATCGTGGCAAAGTCCAGGGGTAGTTGTTAATTATATGGTGCAGGGACTGGGTCCGAGGCAAGCATTATTGGGAGATCCTCGGTGGATGTAAGTGCTTCGACCAGATAAATAACGCCAAAAATAAGGAAAAGTACTGCTCCCCCGAGAGTAACTGGGAAAAATGAGTAAGGGGAGGAACTGGAGAGTAGAGGGCTCGCAGACAAACCATGCTTGACGGATATCTTAGTCGAGACATACCGACCAGCTATAACGGCAAGGCCCGTGCAAGCCGAGTGACCGATGACCGTCCCCAGTGTGACAAGATATACATTCTTTTAAAAGCAAACAGAACTGCATGAGTTCACCTGTCATCCCAACGCACAAGATACACCCACATGCGCCGCGCCCAACGCAATAGTCGCGATCTGACTCCTGTCGCCCCATTCGCCCAGGAATGTGAGGAGAAACGCCTGTGCGTACACCGGCCCCAAGACGAGATTGAAAAAGTTGCGTGCCCCTTCCGCCATACCCGATTTGGCCTTTCGAGGACTTGCTGCTGCACGCGCGTCACCCTCTTCGAGACGCTCCAACGGAATGGCATGATCATCTGATCCTGCGACGCCCATTTGTGCATCGTCAGTCTCGATCTCCTCTGCTGCTTCTCGCATCTCCTCTGCGATTTTGCCAGTCCCACTCGGCATCTCATAGGCTTCCATCATCATTTTGGCTCCAAACAGCAAAAAGAACATCCCCGCAGCGATATGAACCCATTTCTTGGGGACGAGCTTGGGGAGAAGGTGTCCCATTTCGGCGGAGAGCAGGGACATCAGCAACAGGGAGGTGAAAGCGCCTGCGAACACCACGAGACGAGGATGGCGCATCGCCATAATGGCCGCAATTAGAAAGGTCTTGTCGCCAATTTCCGAAAATATGATCATGAAGAATGAGCGTATGAGTATGTTGGGTGTCGAACCGGCGTCACTGTCATCTGGAGACATGGTTCTAGATGCAAACTTCGTCAAAGAAGCGCGATATTGCAAAGAGGCGCAGTGACAGACCTTTGCAGATGGCTTCTCTCAGTCAGGCTAGTTGGGGGTTGTTGGACGATGTAAAAGATGTGCGTGAGACGTTGCTAGCCCTGTCCAATGACTGGCGCCTGGAGTTGCCTGGAGGCCTGACTGGGCGGAATCCGGATGGATCGAATTGGGATCGAAGCAAATGAACATATACACGTGACACGTGAGCCTGCGAACAAGTATCCGATCGTGTTTCAACTTCATCATACATCCACCATACAACATTACAGGTATAGGTCAGCGGACCAGTCCTTGTATTTCTCCACGGCCTCTATCAAGCCATTTCCCTTCCCTCTCACCATGTCAAGCGCCCTTCTGTGGAGAGGAAGACGGATCGGAGGATCTTCCAATTGGGATATTTGCTCAAACGCAGCACAGGCTTTCTGCGGATCACCGTCCGCATGAGCAGCTGCTTGAAACATTGCACGCCATTTAGTTCCCGGAAGTTCAGGATCCGTGTACGCAGGGTGGGGCGGAGCGAGGCCGGTTTGTGCGTTTGAAAATAGATCTGTGCGGAACGGTCCAAGGTTGAGGATGGTAACCTTTTTGCGTTCAGTTGGAGAGACATGGATATGAAATCAATGTCTTACCTTGATGTTCCAAGCGGGATTCAATTCGCGCGCAAGCGATTCGGTCAATCCCTCGAGAGCGAATTTCCTTGCGAAAATTGAGTTTGGGAGGCAACTCGATGATAAGTGGGGCTCACGATGCACTGTAATGTCCGTAGCACGCACTACCGATGACGCCCAATCCGGATGATATCTGGAGGAGCCTACCCCCCTGAGGTTGGTTGTCTTCTCTGAAGAACCGCACCGCCTCTCGGCTAACTTGTACGGCGCCCCAAAAGTTGATTTCAAACATTGCTCGCGCGTCTTCGTCATTGACGGCTTCCACTTCCCCGTTGATCATCTTTCCCGCATTGTTAAAAACGATGTCCACACGACCAAATGCCTCCTTGGCTTTGGCAAACGCTACAGGGATCTCGGCATGCTGAGTAACGTCCAACTTGACGACGAGCAGTTGGGTAGGCGGGTATTCAGCAGCGAGGTCATCTAGAACCTCGGGCTTGCGAAGAGTGGCGACTACTTTGTGCCCTTGTTTCAAGAGATAGACGGTCAGGAAGCGGCCAAAGCCAGTTGAAGTGCCAGTGACTAGAGGCGAATCAGTACCAGGTAACATTGATGTAGATGTGAGCTTACTGAACCAGACTTTGGATTCTGCCATGGTGAAGACAGAGAGAGTTGATCGATGCGTCTGCGATGACCGAGCGCACTTTATCAGTTCAAAGGTGGCTTACGAAACGATATCAATTTAGCGGGCGCTGTGCGTGCTTGAAGCTCAATCGGCAGGCTAGTAAGTTAGTTCGATTCCACATCATGATAATCACAAAGGCGCAGCAGCACGATTAGTGATCCACGTAACTTCAGAGTCCATAAAGCTGCGCACAACGTTATTCTGCTATCCAGATAAATCCTAGATCAGCAGATCGTTGGAGGCTGGTCAAAAAGGCTGTGTTTCGTAGAAATCCCATCAGATCCCCTCTACAATGACCAAACGTGATATGATTAACTGCAAGTGGCAGGTGAAACTTTATTCTACTATGGCAAAAAAAAAACGCACAAGTTCAGCACTCGTACATCTAGCATACGATTCGTGTTGAAGACCCATCATAATTCAAACTGCCATTGAAAATGCTAGAGAGTCTAGGTATGCCGTTCAGGACTTTGTGGAAGAAACGAAGAAACCGCACCTCCGACTCGGGGCGGAAAGTCACGTCGGCCAATCACGACGGTGCATAGCATGTCTGTATAATACGCGTGCTTTCCGTTGGGCGAGCGCAGCGGTTGGCCCTGCACAAACAGTGGTGTGGGAGCACTGTGGGTGATGACGGTGGTGGTGCGTCTACACCACTGCGAGTTGAAGTGGACTCGGACCACGCTTACAGTAGCTATATGGTAGGTGGGTCGCTCGTCGAAGTCGTCCGCCTGGTCAGCGTCATGCTAGGAATCTGCGTCAGCTTCGACAAGCGACACTGGCCGGGCCATTGCTCAGATTTCCGTCAAGTGTAGTATCGGGTCACGGATGATGATAGAATACAAAGACGATGCGACTATACTTTCTACATGTGTACGATGGTCTGAATCACTGTACAGTTTCGAAAAAAAAACGAATATGTCCTGTAGCGTCACTGTGGAATAAATCCTTCGCCGAGTGTTCAGTCATGTTTCCCATTCCGTGTATTGTTTCTCCGCTGGCCTCCCGTATTGAACCTGGTCCCGTAACTGCTGTATGACCTCTTACTGCGAACGAGGAATCATTTGCCTCTGGACAAGCTCCCTAGGACCGCAGGGTAGCCTTGTAAGAACCGATGTTTTAGAAGTCAATCCACTGGCGTAGATGCGAAGGCATCGCCCTTGGTTCAAGCGCGTCGGAGAAGTCCTCGCCGAAAACGTAGCATGAACTCCACTGTTGTCGTCGTCAACTCCATGGTCAGCCAAGATCACAACATAAGGACAAGGGTCCAAAAGAGCACTGGGTCCTGCCTTTGAACCTTGTGTAGTGCATCATTTGAGCGTCCAACATGTGCTTTGTCCGAAATAAAGATTTGCGACATGCAATTACCACGCCGTTTGTCCTTATGGTGGGGCGGAATGGCCTGTCAATTAATGGTTGATTATGCCAGCATTGATACAATGTTGCCACAAGCAGCCATTAATCACTTCCCATGAAACAAACCGCTTACGGTAGTTGGTTTTGTTTCGCCACGCCGATCCAGTCTGATTGTCTAATGTCGACGTCCATCATAATCCAGTGGGAAAAATTGACACAGGCATGGAAACTCGAAAAAGCCAACAAGCGGTATCGTTTCACAGAAAGTCAGATTATCTGTGAACCCACCAACAAGGTTTGCCCGGCTAGGATCGTTTCAAAGTACATAAAGGACAAAAGACCTTGAAGGTCTGTTGTGAGGGGCCAGATTAGTCGACTAACCATATCTCCGGCGCCACCGATGTTGATAAGTCAGTTATCAACATTTTTCTGCAACACGCACAAGGGTTTTCCCGGCGTATCGGTTTTTTCGTGGAGCAAGGACGCGGCGACGCAAGAAAGGAAGGGTTCCAAGGGGTACATAGAATAAATTCAGGTGCGATCATCAGTGGTTGTGATGCGCACCCTAAGTCGGCTGGCGACAGAAGACTCCACATATTCCGCAGATTCATGGTGACCGAAAGCAATTCCCAAGTTAAAGCGCTGTGCAAGGACTGCAATGGCTTGATGAAAAATTTCCGTGTCATACACTTTACTCCCATACAAGCAAGTGATGGCGACATCACCTTTGGAATGTGAGAACCAACATCGCTGGCGGGTAACATATTCCATTCAACTCCAAGCTGTCGTCGTACTGTGCAACGAATTGTCAGATGCGACGCGTACCTTGGGCCAGGAAGCCTGCCGGCGACTGATCTGTAATTTACAATGAGACGTCGCGATTGAACATCCTCGTTTCAGAAAGCAGATATCGACCGAACCATATGCACCTTGAACGAGCCGGGCACCCCAGGACTCAGGGTGGCAGTATGAACAGGCCGATGACATGCCACAGGGTCACCCCGATGGCACCACGCTCGTCCTCAACAGTACGGCCAATGGCACCTCTGGCTTTGCTAACCAGACACTCGAGTCTATAGAATGCCCTCTTCGGATGTCGCTGCGGTTGGGCGCAGGGGAGAGAGATGCTGGGTAGGGGTAGAGTGAGTGAGATCAGGCAAGAGCGCGAAGCGCTCAGTGCACGAGCCTGTCCCAAGGCGTGAGCTTGGGCAGGCGGGAAAGCCCCCAGCGAGTACCTAAGGGATGACCACAGCTGCACCTGAGGCCCAGCAGGGAGCTGGCTCCGAGGCGCCGAAAACCGAGGTTTGAGGTAGGGCGTGGTGGGTGCGATGAGAGCCTCGGGGGCGAGCGGTTGAGCGAGCGGGTCTGGACGAGCGTGGTGGCTGGCGCGGAACGAAGTCAGCACTGCTTCAAAGACATCACGCTGTGACATCGCTCGTGTCACGCTTTGTCACAGGGTATCACCGCCACTCGAGCCATTTAGTTGCCAACTCCAAGTCTTTTGCTTTTTGAAAGATCTAGATAAGGATCTCTATCCTCTGCCAAGGGGAGCGTTGCCTTGGATTCAGAATCGAACTGCCGCAAACTTAAAGGAAGGGTGATCGAAGTTGACCGGGCCCGACCTTGATGATTCCGTAGGCCTCGGTGAGAGCAGTCCGACAGCTAATTGAATAAACCCTACCCAGATGTACTTGAAGTAGCGCAGGTGTTGGCTTCGTAACTCCGTGGTGGTAGGAACATTATTCCGACGTCCATGGCGAAGTAACACAATTGTATGTGCTCATGACCGAGTTAGCCGGAGTGGGAGAAGACAGAACACTCGCAGAAACGGTCCAGGATGTGCTTCGAGACAATTTGGCGCGCAGGTCTCCCTTTGGTCGACTACCGAGCCAGAAAATCATGTTCACACTTGCCCAATCACATATTTTGACAATCAAAAGTTTCCTTCGTTCAAAGTTTTACGCTTTTACTAGACCATCCACATTTACAGATACTTTCTTTCCCCGATCTTGGACTATATCGGGATTTACGACCTCCGACCTCCGAAATCTCCGGAAGAACCATTACGGGTACAGTTTATTGAACGGATTCTTGTGTTTCTCTGCAGCCTTCAAGTTTCTTGATCAAGTACCCTTTCCGCGAAGAGAAAGGTGCACCGGGAGATCTCCCAATCGAGATGCATACCTTGTGGGCACTGCCAGGCAACCCCGATCTGACGATTGGATCCGTGGGGCAGGATCTAGGGGCCCTGTGGTGGTGACACCCGAATTTGACGTCCCGAATACCCATTGGACTCCTTGAATGAGATGGGGTCTGTCAGGCAAAACTGCCCTACCTTGGTGTTCCAAACTTGTAAGCGGTCAATTTCAAGGGCGATTTCCTTTGGGGCACACCGTTTGCAACGGAGCCCAGTCAGCTCCGTGTAGATGCGGAGACGAGCTCGATAAGGTAGACATTGGATCTCGCATATGGTGCACGAAAATAAGCCGTGCTGACTACGGCTCCGGAGTGACGTTTCCGTAGGACGCACTAGAAGCACAAGGTAACATCCAGAATTACTAGATGGTCCCAATTCGAGTGTGGATGACCGCCAGACCTGTCGACTTGATCATCCATCGAATAAAAGTATTGCCTTGAAGACTTTGACCAAGCCCACTCATGCGTCTGAAAGGGCCTTTCCACGCGAGTGACGCTATCGGCGGGTGTGCTCATTGTGCAAGGTCAAAATTTGTGCGAGTCCTCCGTGACTTGACAAGGTTCGTCACAACGTCAAGTAAACGATATGCCTCGCACCGAAGCGCAGCATTTGATATCAAAGCTACGACAGAGCCTTGATTTTTTCTACGAGAACATGCTTGCCTTTGGCCTCACTGTCCCTCAACCGAGCCACGAATGCGTCATCAAACCACTCTCTGACAGTCTTTCTTTGCTCGTCACGGCCCTCCTCACGTATCCGCTCCAAGAGCTCAGCGACGACAAAGGCCCCATCACCCTGAGAGATCGCGGTCGTCGTCTGCTTCCCGACGATGGAGAGAAACACCGATGCAAATTCCGATGGTGAGAACAATGGCGCACGCACGACCGTTTGTTCCGAGTGAGAAAAGTGCCCGCCCTGGAGCAGGCTTTTGTACATGCGCGAGGCATGCGGGAGGTCGATCAGATGCGGTCGCTCACGATCCTCCGAGGGGTAAGGCGATACGAGGGCTTTTGCGAGGGCTTGCATCGCAGACGATTTGTCTATCAGCGTGTCAGCCCGCGTGGACATGACGCAAGAAAAGAAACTTGACCTCCTTCTGCGTAGAGCATGATGTCCAGTACGAGCAAGCTCCCACCGGTATCTCTCGCCGTCTCTGCGCCCTTGTCTACCACGAATTTGAGGAGGTCTTCGCTGGCGGCTTTCCGTATCTCGCTCTCGCGGATGGCATTGTCTTTTTTGCTTGTCTTGGCACGTATACTGTCCGTTTCCGCTATCACGGAGATTTGCGCAGGAGTGAAATGCCTTCGTGAGCGTGGTACTATGAGATGGAAGAGGGAGCGTCTGCCCTGAGGACTCGTTGCGAGCGAGGAGGTATGTGATGTGATATCAGCAACGAGGGATTTTGCAGTGAGTTTTGTGTCGCTAGCGAAGGAAAATCACTAATGAGCGAAGAGCCAAAAATATATAAGTCGTACTCGATAACGTCGAGTGCGGTAAAGAGCACTAGTTGGGCTTCGTCGTCGGTACACATTCGTTCAACGTGAGGCTTTATCACTTTTATGATGTGTTTCCGATCCTGAAATAGTGTGTTTCACGCGTAAAGGAATGTACGCTAACGCACATACCTTCGCTGTGCCGCGCGCGATGAATTCACGGACGGCTCTACTGCCATCCTTGGTGTGCACCATCTCAGCTAAAACATCTTGGCAACTGACAGACTGTTATCGTGGTAAAGCATACATATAGGCACAACCACTAACATTTCGAATATTTCCCTGCGTAGTTTTTCTTGCTCCGATTCTTCTTCGACTGTGTCGACAGCGGTGAGAAACTCCCACAGCGCGCGATGCACAATGGCATATGTAACGGCACCCTTGTCAGGATTATTGAATCTATGGGTGTTCAATCGCATGCGCTACTGCGAAGAGGAGTGTCCCTACATTGTCGCTAGGTTTTCCTTCAGAGCGGTGAGTAAGCGCTTGCGCCTGTCGATCTCGGTACCGTCGAGCACACCACGGAGGCCCTTTTTTGCAGTTTCGATATCCTGAGCCGTCCCCCGGCTGGAAGAAAACAGCGCAACCTCTTTCCCATAGAAATCTCGCAGTAGAATTGAGCGCTCGTAAGCGTTTGCATACAACTCAAACGTATCAGCGATCACGCTTGATGCTTCGCGGTGCAGCAGCAATTTGAGGACATGCGATTGGAACTCTTGCAGGATGGAAACGCGGTGCGCAGGACAAAACCTGATAAGTTTGGTCACCAGAAACTGTGGGGGAGATTCAAAGTTTGAGGATGACGGAGGGGGATTGAATTTTACTCACCTTGGAGTACCTACTTTGCGCCAGCCCCTTGTAGTTCCCCTTGAGCTCTTCAGCGACCTGGCTTCTTTCCGTCTGACCTCCGTACCGAACAATGGTCTGTATGACCCTGCTAGCGTCATGCTTGAGTACAATGTCCTTTACGTTTCCCTTGACGATGGCCATGAGATCTCGGACATGCTTCTGACGGTCTGTCGAGGAGATATTTTTCCGACGGGCCAAAGACCAAACTCGTTTCGCACTGGCAATGAGTTGAGAATGAGGCCTTGCGGCCCTTCGTTGATCATGCAGGACACGTTGGGCTTTGTGCGATTCCCTAGTGGCTAAGTATGTTGTATATTAGATTGACAGGATGTGCGAGCGCAGGGAAGAGCGGACCGTTTGGATCTTTTGACAGCCCATCGCCCACATCCATTTCATCCTTGGCAGAGTTCTCTTCCGCCTCCTCATCTCCGCTCGCCATGTCGTCAAACTCGTCGTCGTCGTCCTCTTCATCGGAGTCACGCTCATTTATCTCGTTGACGGGAAGTGTAACAGGCTGTCTCCGCTTTTTGAAGCTTTCATCGCTGCGCTTGGATGGCGTCTGCTTCGAGATACGTGCCCTCTTACCCTTTTGGCTGTCTTTGGACGGCGCAGGTCTTTTCTTTGTGGTTTTCTGAACAGCTGGCATGGTACTCGCTTGGGATATTTTCCGAATCCCGATACGACTCTGATTTCTGGTGCACGTGACCCACACTCGATCGTTCACTATTAGCACTTTCGATCCCTCGATTCCAAAGGTTGACCTTGTTTCTAACTTCAAGATACGATAGCTTCGTGTTTCGAGATCCGAACTTTTGGGGCGCCAGTGTGTCATCGAGCGGCCTCGGTTTTTGCCGAGTAAATTTACTGTTCGACTACGACTTATTTCCTGTCATGTCAGGATCGTCGTCTTCTTTGGTGGCTTCTTCGCGTTGAATTTAAGTCAATCACAATGTGCCCATTTGCGGACGGGGCATTTTCTTGCGAATGACACGCATCCAATCCTCGAGCTGCCCCACGGTAGCTGTCGTCGTATCGCGGGAGTAGCTGGTTCGTTTTAATGGCGAGGCGGGGTATGGATGTCCGTGTAGGGTCCGATCGGATCCTGCTGCCGTTCTCTTCTCTGGATCGGTCAGCTTCTGACACTTATATGGATTCTAGCCAGGCTGTCATTATTATAGTAAGTAAATGATGAGCGTAATCGACCGACGCCGCGTTGACGTCCAATCTTTAAAGCCTGCCCTTTTCATCGTCACGTCACCCTCTTCTTCCCTCCTTGTCGTCACACGTCGTCCATGGCGTCCCCCGCGTCGACGTTCGCCACCCTCAGAGCCCTCCATATCGTCATCAGCGACGCCCTCGACGACATCCAGCGCGTCTTTGCGCAACCTGATCCCCCTGCCTCCCCCATCTACTCAGATTCATCGGCCTCTCCGCTTCCCATCACCCCGCCCACTTCTTTCCCTCCAACGCCCCTCTCTGCTACGTTTCCTCCCCTACGTTCTCCCATTCATACAGACCCCGGCATTCCATGTGTGGACTATCCTTCGCCTAACTTGCCCCTGATCTCCGATTCACTCAGCGAGCAACTCGCACTTCACCCAGATGCTGCCACAGCCGCTTCCAGGATCGTCGCTGCATGCGGACAAATGTCGAGTATCGTCCACAAGCCCTTCTTGTCCATTTGTGATGCGGTAACGGGCGTATGTACCTCATTCCAAGTCCTCTTTGGTACTAACGTTTTATCTTTTGGGTGCATATATGCGCGACTTTTATTGTCCGATTTATTCGCAATAGTGCAATCTCTCGGCATGTATGCGCCTGGTTGAGCATCTCCACATCGCAGAGATCCTTCGGGAGGGTGAACAGGGCAGACAATGTTCACAGGGGTCTACAGCTCCACTTTCTATTACCAAGTCAGGCTCCAACGTCGGATCGAATGCAGTCTTGAATCCGTCGACATGTGACGGTGTTGATCCTCGGCCACTGAATGTCACGGAGTGGATCCCCGGGTCTCGCGCGAACAAAGGCTCCAGTACGTCTTCCTTCTCCCTTCAATCAACTTTGTGGTAGTAATATCCCCGCGACGCTATTTGGTCTGGAAGTCTCGCTCCTCGAAGAAGGTATGCATGTCGACGATATCACAAACGTGATATGTTCCTATGCAGGTGAAGGTTATATAGACCCCACCGACCTAGGTAATACTTTCAGCGAATCGTCGCTGTTTGTCCGTCTCCGCTAATCCTAACACTATCATCACACAGTGCATGTCCTCCGACTGCTCTCGACCCATCACATCCTCCGAGAGACGTATCCGGATACCTTTGCACTCACTAGGATGGGAAGCCTTCTCGACAGTGGAAAAAGTGTCGAGGCCATCTTCTCAAAGTCGGTTCTCTTTTGGATACCATTTGATTGGGGTCTGATTTGACGTAGCCCGGAGGCCAAGTATGATGGCACTGATGGAATAGCTGCATTCGTCGGGTTATGGTAAGTTGCATCGAGAGCTCTGGCTGCATGTATGCGCCTCGGCACCTTGGATCCTACGAGCGGTTGCTGACAATATGAACCAGCGCTGATGACCTTTTCAAAACCGCTGCATATCTTACAGAGGCATTCACGGGTGTTGAACTCCCGACACTGGCGTCCACTCTAAACGCATCCTTCCCTGGGATGACCACGATTCCATCGACTAGATATGCTATAAATGTTCCCGTTCCCTGTCCACCCACCACACGTTCTTCTAGCGTCCTTACACACATCGTGTTCCCAGAGGATGAGAATGGTCAGCGTATTCTCCCATCAACAGGTTCTCTAGAACGCGTTGGTTCACACTCTCGTCTACCTGATGGACAGCAGCCCTCACAGTCACCTGTGACTGAGTCGCAGGCACATCTTTCTGCTCCCTTGAGCCCAAACGCAATGTCGACACAGGGGGAGAGAAAGCGTCACCATTCTGGAGATGCGATCAAACCGGAGAAGCTCCCTGCATTCAATTTCGCTTTTCACACCAACAGGCCGTACTTTGAATGGCTGGAGAACGGTGGGCGAGATCCACTTGGAGGAACCGGCCGAGCGGCCTGCATGCAGACAGAGAAGCCCGCGGTGCCGAGTCATGAGCCCAACGGTATCCCAGGAAAGTCGTATAGACTTCAGCGATTCTCGAAGGCAATGATGGCAACGACTGGGTGGGAGGCACCCAAGGCCATCTTGAGTGGTGAGTTCTGGACGTATTCTTCATCTGCCATCAATTTGGTGAGATCTTTCTTTTAGGATTCGGCTGGTATTCTCTTCCGAAAGGCTCTACTATTGTCGATGTTGGCGGTGGAATTGGAAGCACCACAATGATTCTCGCTCGCGCCCTCAACGGCACAACGCTCGATTCGACCAAGAGGCAGGATGGTACTCATATCGAGGAGCCTACGACTGCTCGTCTCGCGGGCGATCTGCCAAGCGATCTTTTCCCCACGATTAACGACGAACCAAAGACTAGTGCAGCAGAGGACGATATGGATTTCCGCTTTGTTGTGCAGGATAGGCCTGTAGTAACGGCCCTCGGCATTGAAGCCTGGCGTTCCAAGTTTCCCGAGATGCTTGAGAGCGGACATGTCATATTTCGAGGTATGATTCTCGGTTTATCGTGCCTATGGTGGTGTAATACTGAGATTTATGGCGACGCAGATCATGACTTTTTCGAGCCACAGCCACTCCTCGGGCCTCCTCACCAATCTAGACACCCTGCGGTTTACCTTTTGCGTGTTGTTCTCCATGATTGGCCGGACGAGTGTGTGCGACGCATTTTGATCAACCTTCGAGTTGCATCGAACCCGGAGACGCGGTTGCTCATTGCGGAGCATGTTCTCCCACTTGCGTGTGTCGACGAAGACATCGTTGACCATACGAACAACGAGGCATGCGAGAAAAGTAAAGCACACGAATGGACAATAAGTTCTGTACTTGCGCATATTGAAGGTGCTGAGCGTGCCCTTGCGCCTCCTCCCCTGCTACCCAACCTAGGGAAAGCAAGTGCGAATGCATATTCGATAGATCTCACTGTGAGCCGTGGTTCCCCTGCAAGTTCTTTGTCGGCATTTCTCACTCCATCTAGATGCAAATGACGCTCAATGGAAAGGAGCGCACTCTTCGTGAATTCTGTGCGTTGGCGCTTTCCGCGGGCTGGCGTGTTTCGCGCATGTCCCGTGCTGAAGGTTCATTATTCGCGTATCTTGTCTGCGAGCCGATCCCGCTACCTGATGATGCTCAAGCAATCTACAACGCTGTCGTGCTATCGTCCGAGCTTTCCACGGTGGTTGCTGTCCCATCTGACGATCCCATTCATTACTCTCGTGCGGAGGCATCCAGTTGCAAGATGCCGAAGGCATTGCCATTGTTACCCCCCGCCGTCCTTGAGCGTTCGTCATCACGTTGCGGAACACCGACCTTTGGATCCCGCACAGTGTTGCCAAAAGACGAAGAGCTACAGAGCCCACGAGCGAGAGGCGCTGTGGTAGCTAAGAAATGGCTCAAATCGAAAGGATTAGGGGTGCGCAGCGTCATGATGCAGAAGGCGGAGAAGCAGAGAGATGAGCAAAACGCGTCCAAAGGTGTCTCGGCACGAGACAGCAACGATGCCCAGGGCGCTGCCTCTCCGTCACACGTACGTGTGTGGTGGAAGAAGTCTCCCCCGAGCTCCGCCAGCAATAGCAGTAGCGCGATCCACGGGTTGATTGGCGAGGTACCAGTACTGCAAGCCACTGGACGAGGACGCAGAAGGACCCTTAAATCGAGTGACGTCCCTTCCACGCCAAGTCCCCGCATATCACCCGCTCATCAGAAGTGGCCGAGTATAGAATCCGTCACCCTGCCGAATCCAGAGACCAGCCCATCTATACCCCACGCTCGTCGTCCAAGCGTCGCAAGCATCACCCGGAAACTATCGTTTGCGACGTTTCGCAGACCCAGTATCGCGGACGTCACCCAGCCATTACCGACACCGCCGCCCAGCTCGACATTCACGCATCTGGCTCCCCCGCCCACTCTGGACGGTGATACCGGGAGGAGTCTCAAGCATTTGCCTAGCTTACCAACGCTCAGCCGGAGCGAGGCCACCGTCAGCACGGCAAAATGGCAGTCAGCTATTCCGCGACGTCCGAGTCTCACT
>JBBPSB010000223.1:0-33629 GCA_038093375.1 Xerocomus brunneocitrinus
TCCACGACAGGCCAATGTACGCACACGAACGGCGTGACCTCGCTCTCGGTCGACGCCGCCGGCTTCTCGCTCCTCTCGGGCTCGCACGACTGCTCGATACGATTCTGGGATTTGCTCGGCTCGCGGACGTGTGCGCAGGAGATGACAACGCACCGGGAAAAAGCGAAAGAGGGCGTGTTGGACGTCGAGTTCCACCCCTCGTTGCCGTTTATGGCGAGCGCTGGTGCGGACGGCGTCGTCAAACTCTACGCGTCCTCGTAGCGCTTCTCACGATTGTATGATGGTTTTTTCTTTTTCCTTTTGCTGTGCTCGACACGCTTTTATCCTTGCGCGTTTTTTATGTTTCGAGCTAGACATGTCTCTTTGTTGTTCTTGTCGTACGACGTATTACGCATTATAGGACGGGAATTCTGATCATCTCTCATTATACATGCATTAACGTATTTGTTCCTTGACATGGTCATGTCTTTGCGTGTCTGGCGTCGCATCTGGATGAAGGGACTTTCACAAGGCAAAATACTGTTCATACGAATAAGGAAAGGAGACTAGCTTAAATCGAACCAAAAAGTACAGCTCCAAGATGAAAAAAAGGACAAGGATACAGTGGCTAGGTATACAATGAGGGTATCAATCAGACCAATAAATATATATACAGCTCCAAAAAAACAACCGTTCATATCACTGTCCAAACGCGCATCAGGCCACGAAAACGTCGACAGCAACACACAACACGCACCGACCTTCATCCCCTGGTCCGCCGTCAACAGCTCCAGACCCAACCGATGCGGCACGAGCATCTCTCGACACTGCTCCGCAATAACCTCGCCGATCGGCCGCTCCGAACAAGGGTGCTCCTTGCAATGCATGACATACACCCGGAGCCCCGTCAACGCGCCATGCAACGCCTCCGCAACAGGCGCCTCCCGCTTCTGCCGCTTACGCGGCCGCGACGACGACGCCCCGCGCGTCGTACGCGCGAGCACCACCTCTGTCGCGAGCGCCACCAACTCGCGCACGAGATGCGCCGGGCTCAGATGCCCAAACAGCGCATCGTCGGGCCGCCCGGCTGGATACGAGCACTCGATGAAGAGCGCCGAGAGCGCGTGTGGGATTTTAGGCGCCGCCGCGCGCCAGACGGTCACGTTGCGCGGGCGGACGGCGACGCTGTCCGGCTCGACGTCGCCAAAGAAGAGGAACTCGTGTTTGGTCGGGAGGTGCTTGATGAAGAAGCAGGCGGTGTCGTATGGCCCCGAGTCGTTTTTGCCGTGACTGATGGTCATGGTGCGCACGGCGATGTCGGGGAATATCGTCTTGTATTTGCCGTCGGCGTGGAGGCTGTCCGACGCACGGGTCAGCTCCGGCCTCGGACGATTCAAAGCGCGAGACTTACGCGTGGTAGATTAATGGGTGCGACGGATTCGTTTCGTTATAGGAAGCCAATCTAGGCCACACACGATCGGCGAACACTGTCTCGAGATCTTTGAGGGTCTGCGGAGATCCGTATATCCGCTTGCGACCACCTCCGAGCGTGCCTGCAGACATGACCAACGAGCTGATATGGTCGAGATGCGCATGCGTGAGGAGGAAACATCTCATGTCCATGTCATTCAAACACTTTTTTTTCCGACATGAAAAAATTCCGCTTACTTGACGTTGGCATATATAGTGGAGGGCGTGATTTTCTTCGAGGGATCTTCTTCTCCAAAGATGTTTGGTGTCCGTTTCATGATTTGTTTGAGCGCGCCGTATCCAGATCCTGCCCGGGTGTGAGCACGATCGGCAAATGTACACACAGGGGACGCACCTGCTTCGAGCGCGACGATGCCATCGTCCCAAGAGGCGTTGCACGGTTTGACCAAATATCTGCGTCGCACGACAAACGAGTGAGGAAAAAAGATGTGGTAGACCTACACGGCAGACGTACGCAGACAAGTTGGTTTCGTCAAGACCGCCGCCAGAGCCCACGACGACGATATCAAACACGGGCATGAGTCGAATGAGGGGTCTGAACTTGGAAGAAGTTAAATAGTCTGGTCAGGGTTCTGTTTCACGCTCGCTGTGTGTGTTCAAGGCACGTCGGCTACGAGATACATCCTGGACGCGGAACAACGCTCCTTCAACTTGTTGTCCTTGTTCAGCCTTTGAACCACCCCGGGAAGCCCTCCACAGGATGGCGTACCTTGTTCTCCATGCCCGCAGAATAAGGCCCACAGCGCTGCCCAGGTGCACGAAATCCGCACATTCTCATAATCGGGAAAAAAGATTTAGAATGCGTGAGAAGGCTTGACAGGGTCCAAAAGTCAAGCGCAATCACCGGTAAAAACATGCGAGTCATCACTTGTGGAGTAACACTGGAAGATCCATTCATGGCGACAAAAACGTAAAAATGTGAATCAAAATAAGAGAGAATGAGTGTGCATGTGAGTATGTATTCCGCAAAGATCAATGGACATCCACCCCGACTCTGGGAACGAGAGACCGCATGAATGTTGAAACGAAAAATAAAATAGAAAAGGAGGGGGACTGAGAAAATTACGTGCGAGATCGCTGATAATATAATGATGATGCATCGTGACTAATCTCTCATTACGCACTCAACAAGCTGTTCAGTGCCTTTTGAAAGTCGTAATCGTTGGCTTCAAGTGCTGCTACCGCTTGGATGCGGTTGAATCCCATCGCCGCCAACTGCTTGACCTGCTCGACGTCATCGTCAATCGTGGGCGCTGGTCCATCAGCCCGCGCAGGGGGTTGTGCCGATTGTGGCGTCGGCATAGGTGGCAATGTGTCCTGTTTCTTTTTTCTGCCAAACGGTAGGCGGATCTGCTAGATACGATCAGTTATCATGTCAGACAGGCACCGCGCGCATTGTAAATAACACCCACGCTAAGCTTGGAGGGACGTGGTGGTGGTGGTGGGGGCTTCTCATATGCAATTTCCTTTGATGAAGACGTCGACGGCCGCTGCGTCTTCGGTGATGCAACCCGAGGCGGTGGTGATGTCGTGCGTTGCTGAGGGGAACTTGATCGTATCGAAGAGGTAACGCGAGGAGAAGTAGGACCCCGTGGAGGAGTCGGTGGTGAAAGTTGCTTCCCAGCGTCGGGTTGCGGAGGGGGCACCGGATTCGTAAAGACATTCGAAGCCCGAGATGAAAACGAGTCAAGTTTCAGGGCCTGAGAAGCATCAAATCCTCCAAACGCTTCGTCGAACGAGATGCTGCCTAGTCCTGATTGGTCCGCCACGGTCTGCTCAGGGTGAGGAGCCGTTCGGACGGGACCGAGACCCGTTGAGAAAGCATCATCAAATAAGATCGGTGTTTGTGGGTTCGAGGCAGCGCTACCATTTGCAGGCGCGGAAAAGAGATCTCGCGCGTTATCGGTGATGGTTGCCACGTTTGGCTGAGTCGGTGTGGCACCGTTGGCAGGGGGAACATTGGATGACGTCGAAGATGGGATCTCGGTCGCCGTGAGTGCGGGAGCGCCAAAATCAAAGTTGTCCTCAAACGCAGACTCGAACCCGAAGTCCGAAACTGTCTGCGAAGGAGCGCTAGATGGACTCTTGCCAAACGCTTCGTCAAAACTGCTTATGCCAGCGCTATCGTTGCTTGCCACAGTGGGCGTGTTGATAAAGCTGAAACTGGACTCGTGACCATCTTCAGGTGTGGCAGGTTTTGTCAGGGGCACACCGAATGCATCGACACCAACTGAACCATTCTGAACCGGCGAGATATTGTCTGTTCTCGGCGCAGCTTGTGAGACGGGGGAGGAAACCACTACGGGTGCATCATTGGTAGCACCAAAAATATCATCGAACGAGACCGGTGGAGCCACAGGTTCGTTCTTGGTTGGTGCCTCTGCAGGACGGCTCTCCTGTTTCAGCGCGGTCCTCTCGTGACTGTCTTCCTCATCACTATCCGTGTCGCTGTCGGTTTCGTTGACATCCAAGTCGTGAAGATCTGTTAACAAGTCTGTCTCGTCTTCCTTACTGTCACCTTTCCCAGACGGAATGTCATGCAGAGCAGGAAAGTGAGCGGCAGCCGAGTCCAATGAAGGAAGGTGAGGTGTTACATCACCACCAAGGTGAACGGGAGTGATACTGTTGGGGGGTGTACTGAACAATTCTTCATCTGTGGGCGATGAGACGACTTCGCTAAACTCATCAAACGTTGGTTTGACTTTGACTTTCGGTGTGGTCATGCCCACATCTGGCGCATCATTGTCCGGGGCAACCTCGGGAGATGGCTGTGGTTCGGAGTCAAACGCCTGGGAAATGCCAAATGGGTCGTCGAGCGTATTAGGTGGAAACAGGCCAGGTGGGGGCGCAAGACCAGGGGGAGGTGGTATGGACGCAGTTGAGAAGGACCTAAAAGGGGATTCGGACCGTGGAGTCGATGCTCCCGAGGACATCACCAGTCTCTCAAACGGATTATTACTCTTGACGCCACTAGGGCTCTGGGGACCGCCTCCCGTGGTGTCGGGAGTGACTGGTAATGGATGGGCAGCAGCGAATGTTAGCGAGTCAGCGGGAGACTTGACCCTCTCTAGCTCCGATGCCTTCTCGACCTCGACCTCGGCTTCCTCTCGCTCCTTGATCGTGTTCGCAAGATCCTCCTGGGCTTCTTCAAGTTCTTCATCAACTTTGGCCTTCTCGGACTCTTTGGTCGCGAATTGTTTCCGAGCAATCGCGAGAAGACCCTTTTGCTGCTTGGCATCCTTCTTTGCTTTCTCAACCTCTTGTTTGGTGGCAGCGATCTGCGCAGTCACCTCAGCCATGCGACGATTGAGGTCACGGACCTCCTCCTTGTCGCGCAAGAAAGCGCCTTCGATCTCCGCCTTCTCCACACGGATTGCACTGAGGTCGCTTTCGCTCCTAATCAGCTCCTCCCTCACTTTTTTGATCTCGGCGTTCTGATCTGCGTGGCGTTCCTTGAGCACGTTCGACAAACCAGTCTCCGTCCCGAAGGCAGCTTTCGCGGAATCAAGTTGTGTCTGCAAAGCAGAGAGCTGGGCCGCTTGGTTGGCGAGTGTGGCTTCCAAGGCTTCGCGCTCAGCCTTGGCGTCCTGCAGTGACTTATTCGTAGAGTTGACGTGGTTCTGGAGGTTCCCAATCTCTGCAGATAGATCATGCAGTGATGGAGGCGGATGTGTCTCGTCATCGTCTCCAAGAAGATCCTTGTGGAACGCTAAATCCCGAGACGTGGGTCAGTGATCCGGGGAAAATGAGGAAATGCAGGAGCGTACAGTTGCGAGCTGCTGAAGCAAAGGGATCCTCCAAAGCCTGGGGAGCACGGGGTACTGGGGGTGGGGAGATCGCCAAGGGTGCAATACCGGTTGTCTGAGGTTGAAAGATGTTGGGCTGAGGTTGGGTTTTCACAGTCGATGCCGGAGGGGAATCGTCCCACAGGAGATCATGTATCGATTCAGTTGGCTGTGGTTGAGATGTAGCTGCAAACGGTGAAGCAGGACCATTCGTCCGCATGGAGGGAGGTACGAGAGTTGGGGGGAGTGTAACCGGGGCCTCTTTGCCTGCTAGTTTGCTTTGGATAAGATGCATCGCTACCGCGAATCCGTCTCGTGTCAAACGACCATCGTTGTTGATGTCTGCAAGATCCCTACAGACGAAATGAGGTTTTATCCTAGGAGTCATGGGATGTGGACGCACCAGATTTGCGCGAGGACCTCTTCCGGCAACTTGGACTGTAACATGAAGGGAACTGCAACATCGCCTTCGATATAGCCTCGTTTGTGCGAATCCAGAGTATCAAAGAAACGGTCGGCGTTGGCCTTCTCGGCAGGAGTAACATCCCAGTGGCCAGTAACCTGAGGGATCACACCGGGAAAAGGTGGAATAGTAGGTGTTTGGGTAGCTGGCGCAGGCCGACGAGAGGGAAGAGTAGGTCCCAGATTTTGACCCGTCCAATGTGTCTGAACAAGTGGTTGCCTAACAGGCGGGGGGAATGATGGTGATGCTGCTGGCGGGCTCGCGAGATGCGCGCTGCTGCCAGTTGCGTGTGCGACCACGGCTGCTTGTTCATATAATCCTGGGGGGAGCGAAGTGGGTATGAAGGATAACTGGCTGGACATCGTTGCTTGAATTAGATACATGGCTATCGTAAAGTCGGTCACGTCGAGCGCGCCGCGATCTTGCGTGTCTGCCAAAAACCTAGGGAAGAGGTTCGAAAAAGAGATGCAACATCACGATCGAGGTGATACATACCATATCTGAGATAGTTTGTCGACAGGAAGCTTGGACTTGACGAAAACGTTGCGTGCTTTGTCACCTATTTCAAAGGTCGTCTCAGTCCGAATATGATTAAGAAAACCTAGCGTACCACTCAAGAGACCGTTTACTGGCCCAGAACCCTGAAAGAGTTTCGCAAACTTTGCCTTATCTTGTGGTGTGAGAAGAGGTAAAGCGGGCGGTGGGGATTTCGGTATTGACATCCCAGTACCCTGGGGAGCCAAGGGTGCATGAATGCCATCGATGGTAGGGAGGGGACCCGCTGTTGGATAAACGTGAGTGCCAGCAGATGAAATACATGCATAGGCCTACATTTGTTGAGCAGCGCTGGTGAGATCTTCTCTCCTTTTTGCGCCCAGCCCATCAGACGGACGGCGAGGGCGACGCCTTTCCTGGTGAGGAAGCCATTGTTGTCCTCGTCTGCGATGCCCCAAATCTCGCCGAGCGCAGTTGGTGAGAGCTTAGCACTGCCAAAGACTCTGACTGCGACGTCGCCGGTGAGTATTCCAATCTTCTGGGTGTCTGCTTGAGCAAAGATGCGGTCCACGAGAGAAAGTTCTGCGGGTGTTGGCGTGAACTGTGAAGGCATGGTGCAAGTCAACAAGTGTTATAAGTTATAAAACTGCGCATCCAATGTCGTGTGTAGAAAAGCGGCTTAGTAGCCGACGCTGACTGCTTTGGACCGAAAACAAACATACGTGTTCAACTACTAACTTCAGGACAAGAAAATCTCACTCCCCACCGACATACACAATCTCGCCATTGGCTAGTCTAGCGCTTGAGGCTCTGAGTCCTCAGGAAAGCGCAAGTCAGTGCAGGTAAGCAAGATGTAAAGGCTGGTCCCTGGTCCACGAGGTGGAATCAATGCCTGGGCCATGTCTAAGATGGACCAAGTCGTTTGGAGGCAGGGATTACAGCGTCAGCGGCAGCAGCCTCCTACGCCGCCTTCAAAGAAAAACGCGCCTCCCCATGCAAGCTTTCATGCTCTACATGTCCGGCGGCGGCGTCCAGATCTTTAGCATGGGCATCGTCCTCATGCTCCTCTTCTCACCCGTCAAGAATAGGCAGCCGACTGGCTCGCATTCGAAACCCGCGACATCGTATGTCTTGCCTGATTTTTTCAATCTTTGCACGTTGCTCATTTCTGCTCTAAGCTCCCGTGGAACCGAGCCAGATTCTATAGACAACATGATTTGGTAAAAAGAAATTATGAGCTCGAGGTGTTACGCGGGAGAGAAAAAGGATATATACTAGGGCAAAAAGAAAAGTCGTTAACAGATGGAAGATATAATTAAATGGAGACATTCCCGTCGAATTAAACGATAACACATTTAGATTTCTTCTTCACCTTGGGAGGCTCAAGAGCAGCGACGATGGCCTACCAAGGCATCAATACAACCCAGGCGTGAAGACCATATGCTAGTACATACCTCGTCAAACACGCTCTTCAAACCCTTCTGCGTCAGAGCAGAGCATTCCACATATTTCACCGCTCCAAGTTCTCTCGCGAGCCGTTCACCCAGCTCACTCGTCACGGGCCGCTGCTTCTGTCTGGAAAGCTTTTTAATGACTTGGCTATCGTCCCGTAAATCGACTTGTGTCCCCACAATGAGGCACGGCACACCCGGACAGTGATGATGCACCTCTGGGAACCATTTTTCCTTGACGTTTTCAAACGACTCAGGCGAAGTCACATTAAAGCAAACTAGAAAAACGTCCGTTTGAGGGTATGTTAATGGACGGAGTCGGTCATAGCTCTCTTGACCTGTGAAACAAGACGTTTACGTGGCAGCGGACAGGGAGTCGAAAGAGCACACACCAGCAGTATCAAACACCCCGAGCGTGTACGGATCTTCACCAATCATCACCGTCACGGCGTAGTGATCAAAGACCTAGCATACACGCTTGCGTCTGCCAACGGCGCGAGCGACGACAAGCAAAGACGTACAGTCGGGACATACTCGCTCGGAAACTTGTTGGTGGTGTACGATATCAAAAGACAAGTCTGCAAAACCAACATTCACCCGTGTGTTCGGGCAAAACGCAGAATGGTCACGCACCTTCCCAACAGCACCGTCCCCCACTACAACACACTTGATAGTCTGCATGTCGTCGAGATAGTTGCAGGTGGAGATAGCACCGGCGTGCGCACCATTTCTGGCATGTCAGGTACGCACACGTTTGCGCCGCCATTACGCTTGTTAGCCTCCCTGCTGCACTCCCTCACTAGATCCTACGATGAGAGGTTTTTGCCAACTTGGGGCACGAATAGTTACTAGATGCCTTGTCCAATTGGTGGGGAGAGCGTGGTAAAATCTTGTACTGCAAACTATCACTTGTACTAGCTTTTGACAACGATATGACTGTAGTATAATATCTCCAGTTCCCCAGCGATACCTGCTGATTATGACCAAGAATAATGCGAAAAACGAATTACTTCCGGTATACGACTCACGTCCACCACCTTGGGTACCTCCGTCCCATCGAGCAGCTGATGTCGGCAAGTCACGCACAGTCCGAGTGTACCACGGCTAACCCAGTGACTCACAGGCTATATTGGTTTTCATCCTCCATATCCTGGGCAGGATGAAGACGTGCTCTCCGAAACTAACGTCAAGAGTGGGTTTGTCCTCGGCCAGTTTGTCTCGGTATGTATACAAAGTGATCTACGCTTGAATCTCCCTCACCTCCTACCAGTCAGAAACCTCCAGTGTCACAGAGACTCTTTGTTCCCAGTCAAATGCTGAGCAGAATGATGTCTTCGATTCCATTGCACTGACGCAGTTGGAAAATATAATGACTGAGATATTTGCTCGTCGTGCCGAAAACATCCCCGCCATTCCGTGAGCTTCCTTGGATTCTACTTGACATTCCGCTCAAGATGCATATAGTACCTGGACCTTCAAGATACCGTCTCGTGTCACTCTTAACGATGCAAAACGTCAGGCTTGGTTCGCAGACCTTGCAAACGATCAAGTCCCGCTACACAAGCTGGGAAAAAGTGTACCGCATGCGAAAGGACACGATCTTCTTGACTTGTTGCAGTCCAACAACGTCGCAATACCACGTGCCGTATGGTTTTTAAGAGTTCTTGGTGCAAACGAGACGGTATGTTGGTCGATGATCCGATTGCTCGCACTAGTTAATTTTGCGTTCCAGGTGGGCCTGCGGAACAAACTCAATTATAACCCCGCGCAGTACAGTATCGACTGGACCAACGTTGTGACAAGTTACCTCAAGAAACAACTCGCCGAAATAGCACTTCCTAGCGCTCCTCGTCTGGGACTGAATATAAAACAATCGTTCAAGGGCGTGTTGTCCGATCCGGACTCTCGTGATCGATGGCTTTCGCGTTTTACTTATTGGTAGGGTTTCAAACATGGCCCTATCTGTGTGCTAATGTGAAGCTGGAACAGTCTTCGATTACTACGACCCTTTTATGCAGATGGTCTTGTTGACAGTCGCACGTTCCTCTTGTGGTTGGTTCAACAAATGGTCACATGCAATCTTGCGCAAGCTGGCTTCGTGGCCCATCTCGCAGACGAGTATCTGGATGGCATGCTTGTCAGCCGTGCGCTCACCAGGCCGTTTGCTGATGCATGCATTGCTAAACTTTCAGAGGTTAATTTATTCTGTCGTCCTCCTTTGGCATGGCCTAACTCCTTTTGGAAGATTCGATCATCAGCACAAGGGCAACTCGCGGGACTGGATGGTTTATTGGTGACCCTCCTACAAGTGAGTCCTTGTCCTTCACTTGTTATCCAATCCTTATTCGTGCAGCGAATTTGCCTCACGCTCCCCGATTCTTTCGTCAGTCCCAACTCTTGGGCTAGTCACTCATCGTTATTAGTATCGGTATTATCTGCTGATGTTGGGGACAATTTGATTCCTGAAGATCGCCGACAACGTGAGATACAGAGGTTGCTACGAGAAAACCTTTCGGATATCCAAAGAAGGAATGACGCAATGTTATTCCGGAATCTTCCTCCCCGTGCTTTGGAGAGACTTGGTTCGATGGTCGTTGATATCCAGGTGGGTACCTACGTTGACACTTGGCCCAGTGGACTAAATTGATCTATTAAGAAACTCAATTCGATATCTTGTACTACTGTTATATCAACCATCGATTTCTTCCCGTCACGTTTGTGTGATCCATTATCATCTCTTTTCACAGAAAAGCTCGATACCCTCCTCACTTGGGCTGTGACGCCCCTTCAATTCGGACCCCATCGTCCCATCGCTGCTGTGACTCTCCTCACCCAGTATTGCGAACGCACAGCACGCCGCGAATTATCCTGTGCAACGCTGCATGACTACTTGTTTGACTGGCTTGACACGAGTGAGGTAGCTGCCGACCGTGCTAATCTCCGACATGTTTCGGCTCTCTTTGGGAAGCTTGTCAAAGACGGCCTGTTTGATTACGCAGCTTATATCCAACGGCTTGTCGCGCGCAGTGAGCCAGGCTTGTCATGTTCAGAGGTAAGCCGTCAAGAATCCAATTGCATTTCACCTTGACTGATTGTAACAGCCAGCCGAATCCGCCTCAAAACATCGAGAATTCCTGCGATGGATACCCCTTCACGATGTCACGTTGTCATTGTTGCACCAGCGGAAGCTGATTCTATACGGTGCTCGCGCACGTGAAACACCCGAAGATGTGTGTGAGAGAGAAATGAGGCGCGAAATCCGAGCCGTTTTGCCACTTGTATTCGGAGGTGTGTTCTCTACTAACGAGACGTCTGCGTTGTGTGACTTACAGACGCTAATTTAGGGACACTGCCTTGTACATTCACTTCTTTATCGGCTTTGCATGGCAGTTGTCATACGGTTATTCATGCCCCACGCTTTGAACAAGTCAAAATGTTCAAGCAATGGCTTTTGCCATATTACAAGAAGTTTGCCAGCTCGTAAGCCGTCGCCTTGCCTCGTTTTGTGCACCGGTTTGACTTTGACAGATCCGATAAACTTGACGAGGCTGTCGTTCTTCAAACATACAGCGTGGTAACAGAGTTATTATGCTGTACGAGCTGTTATGGATCGTTGCTCGAGGTAAAGTTCGTCCAACGATTGGGCATAGAATACAGTATAATTTTCTTTTCTTTAGCTGAGTCTCTCAGTGTTGTCGCGAACTTCACACGCCGGTGTCGTTGCGGCAGTCGGTGAAGTATTCCATCGGTTCGCCACTGTCTGGACCTCGATGAATGCGACAGGTAGTATCACTTCCGCACTTTATTCTGCTCATATGGTCTGGAGGAACCGGGGGATGCAAGTAAGATCACTGTTGACCCTCCTTGCCGAGATGGACGGAGGTCGCTACTTAGATGAACCCGCGAAGACTCTCGTAGCAGCGGATGCATCTTCTTTTGCTCACGTGAGTTTATACGACGTCCTCGTGGATTTGGTACTGATTTCCGTTAGGCGCTTGCCCCGGAAACGACTACGAGTGACACAGTCCCTCCGGTTTTACCAGAGATCTTACTACTTGCAGAGGATTCCAAGCCTGATGCCCCCTCAATCCTCGCGAACAGTTTGTGGTACAAGTATCGAACGTCATCGGATTGGGGTTTGAAGGTCTGGGACAATACTGTGGCTTCATTGCGTCAGGTACCGCTCATGACGAATGACGTTCTCAAACGGCACATGATTGCGCTGCGATATGCGCAGTTCCTTTTACATGTTGACCAGCATCTCCCTGTGGGCATTGATGGTCAAGTACTCCGCTGGTTTCTCGGCATTGGCAAGGGCGAAATAATGGTACTCACAGTCGACGCGTGGGATGTATGCTCCGTTGTACTTCTTTTCCTATGTGCCCACGGAGCTCTTCCGTCCACGACTATCTTCCGAGGTCTCGTTTATCCCGCATGGTCTCAGCTAGCAAACATCACGTCTGGGCAAGCGCAATCTCTCGCAACGTATATACAGTCTGCAAACGCATTATTCGACTGCCTAATCCTGAAAGCAGAGCCCCGGATATCCTCCACACTCCCGAATACCCTTTTGGATGTCCATCGATTTTATACCCGTCGACAAGACGTATTTGGGGAATCTCACTTTAGCTTCCTTGCCGCTGAGATGCCTACCCTCGTATCTATCGAGCACAACACCTTTGTTCCGCAATGGCTTCGAGACACGGCCAAAGAACTCCGAGTCAAAACTTGTGAAAGTCGACAATTTCGGTTTGCCACATACCGCGATTTGGACGTAGTACGAAAAGCATTTGAGCAGCCCATTCAATCTGGCTCTATTGACGAAACCCTCTTCGAGCCGTTCGTGAACGCGCTCAAAGTGATTTTAAGCGACTCGAGTGAAGGTGGGTGTTCGTCTCGCAGGGTCTTGATAGGATTACTAAGCTTGCCTTGTAGGCACGGATGTGAACGCATTCTTGAATAGTGGGATCTCATCCGTGCTCAGTCCGTGGCGTCTTGCTTCCACTGCTGTCCAACTTCAGTTCGGACTACGACAGTTGGGTCGTGCCATGGCAAACAACTCGACAAAACAAGCTGCCAGTGCGTCTTTGGACAAGATGACTTCAGTCCTGTTTCATCATTCAATCGCATCCGAGGAAGCATGTTTCATCGCAGAGATAATGAAGGAGATCGACAACACAGTAGCTGAAAAGGTTACTTTATTCCACTTCACTTGACGAATACTTATATGTTGTTATTCTAGTTCGTAAATAACGGCATGGAGAGCCTCGTCGAAGTTCTCGCACGTCCATCAATTCCGCTGTCGCTGGAAAACCTCGAGGAGCGTATTGCTCGTGGGGGCGAGATATTGCGTCTTTTATCAAACGTCATGGAACCCTTCCGTACGAAAGGGATATTCTTTCAACTGGATGTCAACTGCCAAGAACGACTGGGCAAGGGTATATGCGAGATTCTCTCTTCCATCGAGTCCATGCTTGTTTCGAGAGGCGCTGAAGCATCGAAACGATCAACGCAATGTGTCCTCTTTATTGCTCGGCTGTTGCAATTCAATCTAGGGTTCGAAGGAACTTGGTCGAGTGCTCTCCGCGACCTGTACGACATCCTATCCTCTGTACTCTTCCGTTTGGCGCTGGTGCGTGTACGTGTCATTTATATTCATAAAGATGCTGAGACGTGCAGATTCATGCATCTGGTTCATCCGACCTAGACTTCGTGGCGTACCCATTGCTTATTGATACGCTCTACTTTGTAATTGATGGTATATCCCGTCGATTCTCCTTTTATATGCGCTGACTTGTGTCCTGGTAGAACTTCACTCGCAATGCAAGTCGAGCTCGCCCGACCTCTCCAAATACTACCCCAACATATCCGAAGACGAGATACCAACCGACATCCCTTCTGAATATTATCGGCAGCTATGCACCCTACTGCCACACCTCCCTCCCAACAAACTCGTCACGAATCTAGTGCATGCCCACCGTGATACATCTGGCCATTTGGTGTATGGTGCGCCCGTCCAAAACCGACCCTGGGAATGGGTCGAAAACCTAGGCGAGCCCGCGCCGGAAGAAGACACAAACCGATGGCAGGAAGGACCGTTCAAGAACGCCTCTTCGCTCTCCCTCGAACACTTTGCAGCTCATCGAACTGGCGATCACATCACCCGGTCCATCCACGACACTGGGACGCACGACGACCACGAAAGCAACGAGATGCACCTCGAAGGGGACTTGCGGACATTTGAAGACGGCCTATCGGCGGAGAGCATCTACCGACGCGATTGGCGTGAGACAAGGCTGGAGGCGTACCGTGATGGAGAACCAGATGGCGGGCCGACGGAAAAACGGGATGGATTGGACGAGGCAGGTTCGTTGCCGATCTTTCGGACGCATAACCGCTCCGGCTCGACGGGAGGGTCGAGAAGAGCGTCGCCTGCTTCATCAGTCAAGTCGAGGGGGTCCACTCACGGGACCGCGTCGTCGGTGCGGCAGAGTCCGGGTTCGACGAACAAGATGTCGACGATGACGATGAGCGATATTGCGGAAGAAGGGGCGACGGTGAGGTCTAGTTCTGGTGCGAAGAGAAAGGCGGATTCGGACGACGAAGTCGAGATTGTCGAAGGGCCGGTGCCTATCAAGGTGGATGCTAAGAAGCCGAGAGGTGTCAAGACGCGGGGGAAGAAACGGTAGATCACTCTTTACTGAGTCACTTTACTAAGTATGCGCTTTCATGTCGGTCATCAGTGGTTGTCCCTCTAATTCCATTCTGTGCGTCATCGTGTACTTACCTGCTAGCAGGGTCCCGTATTCGGATGGGATTTCTCAATGCGCTAGGTCGTTTCCGATCTGTACTAGCGCAGCAGCTTTCGTATGACTTCCCTACCTGTAGAGAATATGACATCCTTAGCGTGTTGGACTGAGGCCTAAGGCCTGAGGAAGCGGTCGCTGATCAGATCATCCAAAAAGAGCGCATTATCTTGCATCACGCGTATCTGATAGACCAACCTTGGAGGCATGCTTAATTGTCCTAATAAACTTGTTTCCTGACAAGCTTGCCAGAATTACACGGTAACACTGATTAGTAGTAAGGTAAACAGGTGATGATGATATGCCAAGGTATAAGATGTCATGGCATTGGACATGGAGAATGAGTTTAGTATATACTAAAAAGGAAAGGGAAAGGAAATGGCGTCATTAGTATGGAATGACGCAAAGTACTCATGGTGATCGTCCAACGGGGCATATGTCAGTCTGGGATGTGACTGAAGATGTGAATAGGAAAGGCCCTACAGCAATTTACTAAGCGCGTCCGAACAGTGACTGTTGTCGTGCATCCTTTGGTTTTGGCTAGCTCTAAGGATGAGGGTGATTGGAACAGATCTTCCTGTGTTCTCCACCTTGGTGCCGGGGCTTCTGGGGATTGTCAAGTGGAAGTTGGGCGACGGGGTGGACTCGAATTCGGGCGCGGAGGCTGCCAAGGCAAGGTCGGAGTGAGTTGCCCGCGCCAGGATTGAACGTAATTGGCCATCATCATGCATGGATTCTGGGTCGTGCATACAAATTCAAACCCAATCAGGTTGATAAGAAACACGGGCAATAGGGTATATGCCGTAACCTAAAAGCGAGGTGGAATATGAGCGCTCAGCGCCGAAAGAACGAGGACAAACACTGCATCAACGGTGGTATTGAAGGATGCAGAGAAATGTCGGGTGGAGAAGAAGGTCTGGCGACCAAAGCAGGTGGTGGTAAAGAGGGACTTGGCAAAGCAAGAACATTGATGCTGCCCTCCATGGAAATGCTCACTTGTGACGGGCATGAGGCCAGAATTAAGGAACAGTGGAAATGAGAAAGACCGCTCACCAGAATGGATGGACGGGGATAGGTGCAAGGGCGCAGCAGGTGGAAGCGATAACAGTCTAGACACAACAATTTTCGGGTGCGGCCGAATTCTTATTGATATTATTATAGTTTGGGAGCACATACAAATTTGTCAGAGCAGATGTTGATGGGAATGGCTCCGGTATATAAAATGTACCTGTGGGTTTCACTTGTCGTTCACTCTCACAGATCCACATGATTCGATTTGTGCCTTTGAACTCGGTGCTTGCATTGGCAGCGGCGGGCGCGGCGGTGGTCGTCACCCTCACTGTACTCAGGCGACGACGACGGAACGTCCGGGGTTGTCGTCTCCCTCCTGGGCCCGTTCCCCTCCCACTTGTTGGGAATCTTTTCAGTATTGACGCTGAAAGGCCTTGGGTAACCTACGCCGATTGGGCCACTCGTTATGGTCAGTTACAAATGTTCTTTGGTTTTTGATCTACCATGTTACTTACCTCGTGACCACAGGCGATATCTACATGATCCGGGTGTTGCAGCAAGACATTATTGTGATCAACTCGGAGAAAATCGCCAAAGACCTCCTTGACCGCCGATCCAGGATTTACTCTGACCGACCCTACCTTGCCCCGAGAATACCGTGCGTGACCACACTTCTTTTGTTAGTACATCCAATAATTCGTCTTTTAGGTGGGGCTGGTCCTTCAACTTTGGCTTTGCACGATACGGAGAACAATGGCGCTCACAGAGGAGAATATTTCATCAGGCATTCAGAGCTGAAGCTGCTCTTGCTTATCATCCTACTCAACTGAGAAAGGCTCGTCAGCTCGTGTTGGACATTCTCAACGCACCGCATGATTATTACAACGACATCCAAAGGTGAATATCGCTCAGCTACGCGTGTCTTTATACCAACGAAGAGGATTTGTTCAGGTTTTCTGCGGCTGTGATCATGTCAATTGTATACGACTATGAGATTGACCCTGGTCACGATCGTTTTGTGGAACTGTTCGAGCGTGGGAATGTTCTGGCGTTGGAAGCCCTAGCACCCGAAACAGCATCCATCATCGAAGCCTTTCCTTTTGGCAAGTAGTTGCCCTTCATACTCCTAGTGCCATAAGCTAATTGACAATAGTGCATCAGTCCTCAGCTTGCCAGAATGGTTCCCCGGTATTGTCTACAGACGCAACGCAGCTATTTCCAAGGATTGTGCCATACAGATGGTAGAGATGCCCTTTCAATATGCTAGAGAACGCGAGGTGAAATCGCACCCACTCAGGTCCACAGTGGATACTCATTGAATGCAGGCTGCAGGTAGCAGCGCGTCAGCAATGGCGCTTGATCTTTTGAGAGGCATCAAGGATGTTGATCATTCTTCGCAACTTCAATTGTTGAAGGATACCTGTGGAACAGCCTTTACCGGTGAGTTATTGGGGAGCAATAAATTGGAGTTTTGTTGTCTGTTTACTAAAATCCTCTAGCTGGTGCAGAAACCGTCAGTTTGATTGTATGTGGAGGACGTACCCGGCAATTCATTTTTATCTAGACAGCGTCGACATTGCGATCTTTCATGCTTGCCATGTTACAACATCCGGAAGTGCAGGAACATGCGCAGGCAGAGATTGACGCCGTCGTTGGTAGAAATCGGCTTCCGGACTTTGACGACAGGCCCAACCTACCGTATATCGAGGCTATTTTGATGGAGACGTTGAGAATATATTCCGTTGCACCATTAGGTGAGTATTTCTACTAGAACATCTGTATAAATTCTCAATTTCCCTTAGGAATCCCTCATGCTACTATAGCTGATGATATATACGAGGGTATTTTTATTCCTAAAGGTGATAAAATGTTGGATTGTGAGGCATATCTCTGACTTCCTCGCCCGTGCATGCCAGGATTCACTGTGGTGGCAAACATTTGGTTGGTGTCCAACGTTCAACCTGTTATCTTTCCAGGAGCTTGATACGTTGTTTCGAAGGGCACACCGTAACAAGGATGTTTACCCTGAACCTGACATCTTCAGACCTGAAAGATTCTTTGTGGATGGGAAGCTTCGCGGAGACAAGTCTGTTGACAGTCTGGCTTATGGCTTTGGAAGGTAATCCAGCATTCCTTCTCCCGTTGGATCCCTTCAGTATCACCCCTCGCCAGGCGTGTGTGTCCAGGTCGTCACAATGCTGACAGTTCGGTCTGGGTCGCAATGGTGTCAATTTTGTCCGCGTTCAAAATATCAAAAGCGCTCAATGACGAGGGCGAAGAAATTGGTTTTGAACCAACTTTCACCCACGGGTTGACTTCGTGAGTGTTCTTGAACTGATTCTGCCCTCGGATGTACATCTTTTTTTTGGCAGGACTCCTAACCCATTCCCTTGCTCCATCACACCACGATCGCTGAACACGGACATTCGCGAACTTCTTACAGCGGGAAACTCTGAATTGCATCTGTTGTCATCTTGAACAAGATAAGCGACTACGGAGACTGTACTGTTAGTATGATGCCATGATGTGCCTCTGAATGACTCCAAGCGACTGTGACTTGCGAATAACAATCTATGGATGGTTTACTATGGGAACTTGAATGAGACGAGGATGTCGTTTTTGGTCGTGCCTGCAAACGAAGGAACAGCGATTTGGGATTGTGAAGGTGTGATGACGTTGAACTTTGTAACAATGTTGCTTGATTGTACACGTTTGAGGAAGCCGAAGTGCGAATGTTTTCCTCAAGGTGGGTCATAGCCAGTACTCGAGTTCTTCAAGGCCCTTTTGAAACTTTGACTATAGTCGGAGATAGATCAGTGGAGACATTCAATCAAAACCTGTGATTGTAAAATGACATTTGAACATCGCTGTTTCCGAGTAACTGGTACATGCTTTTTACTATACATCAAGAAAATCTATCCCCGTAGTGCTGACCAAGTCGTATTCAAAATCCCATCCTGATTGACACCACTGCATCCCTGGCTTCTCTGTGCAAAATCTGATATTTCCCTTGGTTCACGCAAGATTTCTGCCGACACCAGTCGGCGCCTCCCCAGCTGGTGATCAACGTCGGGTGTTGACCGTTTGACGCTTTAGCAGCAGGTTCATTTTGCTGCGGTTGCGCACTGTCCTTGGAGCTGGGGTGTGTCAGCGTCACACACACGTGGGGAGCACGCATCGCCTACTTGGGAGGCTTGTACTCGGAAAGACCAGCTCGCATGAACAAGGATGCAATCTTGTCATCCGGGTTGCAGGTGGTGGTCGTTCCCTCCACCCATTCGCTAGGAATGGCAGCGCATGACCACGCACTAGGGCAGGGGTGGGAGACATATTGACCGTGGTGGCAGACGGCGTATTCATTGTTGACACAGGCAACGTCGCCATTATAGATGCAAGACGAGCTGGCTGTCAGGGATTCGTACTGGTCATTGAGTGCTTTGGCGGCAGGGCCATTCTGCTGCAGCCACTCAGTGCTGCGCTCGTACGGAACAGGGACGGACTCGGCAAGGAAAGCGCAAGCGAGTGCAACGACGATGAACGCGAAGTTTAGAGAAAGCATTTCCAAGGTGTGGAAAACAGGGAGCTGAGGAGCTGGGGGCGATTCAACGGGGAATAAATAGTGGCTTCGAAGAATCCCATGCGTTTTATGCTCGAACCAAGTAGACTCATACCCAGATGGCCTAACTGGGCCCCACCCTACGAGCTGGCGCAGTGCGATATTTGGGGTCGCCTAATAGTTGCATACGCCCGATGGTGATAACCAAAAGCCGCTGCTACCCCGCCGATCGGAATTATCAGAAGGTGTCAAGGTGATAACGCGGTACTCATGGCAAAGATATCAGAGGGCGACACCCTACGTTTTTTTTGTGAGCAATACACCAGCTCCCGTGAGTAGCTTGCGTAGAATTCGTTTTCTGGGAAATTTTAGGGGAGTTCTGGAGCCCCCATAATCCTGAATGGGAGAGCTGATCTTACCTTCGACCACACAGGATGTCGTAACAGTCGTGGTAAGATGGCCGAGAAGTTCTTCCTGGTGGGAACGTTGGGATTCCTTTTGGCAGGTCACGACAAATGAACGTTGAACTTGGTGTCATCTTGCTTGGCATCCTCTGGATATGAAAGCTCCGAATGGAACCGCGCAGTCCTTTGACGAGGACTCCTATCATTCAGAGTCCCAGACCCTTCCCTACCTTTGCGTGTATTTTCATCTCTCTCCTTTTGACCGCAGTTTTCTGTGGATGATCTTTCCCTCGTTGCACCCGCAAGGATTTCATGTAATCGGAGAATGTGCGGTTTCCATTCCTGATGCATCAGTTTCTAGACCCTGAACGCATCCGGAAAGGTTGCGCCCAAGGTTGCGCCCAACGAGAATTGCGCCCCGTCGCCTTGAATCGCAGTACTAATCCGCGACCCTCCATTGAACAAGCCAAGGTGAGAGGTTTGGATGAAGAACGACACACGTGAAGGACCCCGATGCAAACCACTAGCTAGTCCAAGAACTTTCCTGTCTGGTCGCAGTGGTGTCACCCCAGCAAGACGTCTCTCGGATGGGGGACAGCCTCAACCTGATGGATTCTAGCAGTGTCTTGGCCTGTTCGCGAAGCTTATCTTGCGATTGGAAAACAACCATGTTTCTACGGACACCGGAATTTCCCGATAGGCCGTTTCCGCACACGGGCGACGATCCACACCAAGACTTCCCAACCCAGCAAGAACATGTGTTGGACACGTTGATATCTGATCAACCTGACATCTAGAGAGTATAAGCGGTCGCCGATCACATTCATACACGAACAACGCATCGCCTTTGCACTGCCCACCCTTATCCACGAAGACCAAGTTTGGAGGCATCCTAATAGGTTTGTTTCCTGGTAATAATTACATGGAAACACTAAGAAAAAGGTTCTACAATCCAGGTACTCTAAATCTATCGTCTAATACTGTGGATCTTTTGGCTTTGACTACACTAGTTCGTCACATGGGGAAGCGGTGCCTTTTCGGAGTCGGTCTTGGAAACCCTTCCTGACTCTCGAGTCTCGAGTCGAGCCACCCGGAAAGACGCCTGTCGCTCAGCAAGCATCTTCCGCTCTCCCCGGCCCTTTTTCTGTAACCGTACCTGATGCACAAGGGTGACTGTCCAGCACTTGGTTCTGTGAGCTCCATAGTGCTGCATGGTTTCCTGTCCACTGTCCTGCCTGTGTTCATTGTTGCCTTGATGTACATCGAGTTTGAGATGTAAGCAATGCAAAGGAAGATTGAAGTGAAGAACCCGAAGAAAATCAGGGAAGAGGGAGGTGGTGCTATTCGACTTCGATCAATAACAAGATCGGTCACGATGAGCAGAGTTGACATACGCTCTAAAGCTTGGATAATATACAATGGACCCACCAAACATTCTTCACCGAACCGAACGAAGAAGAAAGTGCGCATGACGCCGAGAATTAAGAGTCTTCCGGTTGTTTGCGCTGCAACTATCCCAGCTACCACGCACAGGCTTGAGTACCCGGCTTTACATGCGGAGTAGATGGCTAGGTCTGGGAGCGCCTGGTGTCCTAGGGAGATGAACCCTGAAATGAAAATGAACCAGGCCTGTAAGAGAAAGATAGGAAATGTGTATTTTATGCACAACAAGGGGGGAGGCCCGGGGTAATCAAGAATCGGAATAGGTTTTGCTGAATTCCTGGGAGTGTTCTGGGAATACTTAAGGGGTCAAGGTAGTTATAAAACAGATGTGATCTTGTTTGTCTCGGCATCATCCACTGCCCACATGGTCCCGATGACGGAACGAAATCCGGCAAATTGCATCGCAGATGCGAGATGGATCACCTCGTCCGGACTCTTTCGGACTCTCTCGGACTCCGACGGCCGGTTCTCCAAGTTGCATTGGATGATATCTTGGATTGTAAACGTCCGTCGTGGAGAATGCAGATTCGAACGGCTGTTCCTGTTTCGGAATGCCGTGGCAGGCAAAGTGCACCCATTCGTTATTGGGCAGTTCGTCAGCGACATTGGAAATGCAAGCATCCTCTCCTTCGATGCGCGTGAAGGTTGTGAGACCATCTAAGAGTTGACCAATGTTGGTCAGTTCGATACCGACGCAAGGGAGGTCGTTTGAGCCGGAGGCTTGCGCTTGACCAATCGCAACGAAGCGTCTCCTCTGAGTCGCAGAATCTGGTGAACTAGGTCGCCTGGCACGAATGAGGGCATTCAAAGTGGTGGTGTAAGAAGCAGTGAAGAGATGTGGGACACCCTTCTCGCCCTTTCTATACGGAGCGGCAGCGTGCAATGGCAAAAGAGAGAATTCAGCGGTAGGGCACCACTCGGGACTGAGAAGGGCATACTGTCCGGAGGAAATCGGCGATGCGAAAAACCACCGTGTCCCAGAGTTCCCGCAAGAAGTACATAAAACGTCTGCATCTCCATCAGCTCTTCTGTCTTTGTAAGCTTAATCAAGACACGAAGCTTCAATATCGAACCTCGAACCTCATTCTTTGTAACTGGCAGCGGATATGAACTTGATCCTTGTCGACAAATACGCATCGCAACTGTACTGGCAAGCATTCACGACGACGACAGGTCCCTCGCTAACAACATGTTGGAAATCTGAGAAGAGGGCGGGATGAAGGAATCGAGAGAGACTGGGTAACTCGCAAATCTTGGATACCACTTTTTGTGACTCCAGGTTGAAACGGCAGACTCGATCATGTTGGTCTGCACCAGGTGAATGGAGGGCGATGCGAATGAGTGGGGTCTGGCGTGTGGATTCATCTGCCAACACCTTTCCCGCTAGGCCAGATGCAATGACGTCGTCGAGCGGGGAACGGAGACGAGTGAGCTGACTCAAGAAAACACCGCGACCTTGCTCAAGAAGCTCAACTGCTTTAATGAGATACTGGTTGCGAAGACAATTTATCCACTGCAAGTGATGACGAGATGGACAGAACAGCAAGGTGTTGAGGTAATGACGGAAGAACGGCCAAATGTTCAGCAAGTAACCGAAGAGCTGGCTCATATGCAAGAAGGGTCGTACTACGATGGTGGAATACTTCTGCCGCATTGATCCATGCTTTTGCGGTGGACAAGTGGAGGAAAGAGACTGCTTGGGACATGCTCCAGCTCAGCATAGAGACCGAAAAGCTCTTCTCTGTCCTCTGTCTAAGCCAGCTTTGCGAACCGAATGAAATGGAAACGCGCAACATCCTGCAAAGACCTCGACCGGTCTGGATGTCCTGTTGGGCGAAGCGAGAGTGCGTCTCTGCCGAGAACTATGGCCTCGTTCAGATCATCAATCCTCCCAAGCTGGGTGTACCGAGAGGAGAGATAACTTGCAAGGTTGTTCAAACACATTGAACGATGCAGGTGTCCTGGTGGGCAGAACGACAGAGCATCTCGGCTGGAAACGATGGCCTCATTCAAATCATCAATCCCTCCAAGTTGGTTGTACCAAGAGGAGCGACAAAGTGCGAGGTCGTTCAAAGACTTTGAGCGATGCGAGTGTCCTGGTGGGCAGAGTGAGAGAGCATCTCGACCGAGAACGATGGCCTCGTTTAGATCATCGATCCCCCCAAGCTGGTAGTACCGAGCGACGAGATAACTTGCAAGGCTGTTCAAACACATTGAGCGAAGCGGGTGTCCTGGTGGGCAGCGTGAGAGAGCATCTCGACCGAGAACGATGGCCTCGTTCAAATCATCGATCCCCCCAAGCTGGTCGTACCGAGCGACGAGATAAGTTGCAAAGGCTGTTTAAACACATTGAGCGATGAGGGTGAATGAGAGAGCATCTCGGCCGAAACCAAACCACCCAAAAAACAAATAGCAAAATAGACCGACAAGTCGTGTTCTGCCGGGTGTGTGCTGCACACATCCCAAGCAGCATGAATAGGCTTGAGAGTCCGGCTACGCATGCAAAGATGGCTAAGTGCTTGGCTACCTAGAAACGTGACCCATATGCTGGAGAAATCTCCGGCTTGATAGTGGTGGTTGGCTCAGAATAGGAGGTTAAGGCAAGGTAGTTCCTATCAAATGGCTGTGCATCTGACGAAAAAACCTTTTCATCCACTGGAATTGGCTCCTCTGTCCGGTCGTCCAGTATCTTAACGCTCCTCTCAACTGCCATGTCTGACTTTGCTTAGCTTTCACGATCAAATGGGGAAAACTGGACACACCTTCCTCAGCTGCAACGCTGCCCTAAATAGCTTCAAGCCCACTTTCTTCCTTTCAATGCAGGCATGCTCTCCAAAACAGTCAACGCCATAATCGAACCTGCACAATCCACCCTCGAGGCCGGCTGTACCCCGTCCCAGACGTCTCGCGATGATGTAGTGAAATGGTGGTCTTTTGTGGATTACCTCTCGCAGACCAGAATTCGTTTTCTAGATTTAAAGAGGATTTTCCCGAGAGACGAGAGCCCACCCCCTGGTCCAAGCACTCAAGCAGATAGCAGTCCGCTGTGAAAGCTCCATGCTTTGTGTTGATCCAAGGATTGCTTGGGAAAAGATCTCATTGAACGAAGTCGATCATAAAAAGATTGGTCATCAAACATTTTAGATCTCCGCCAACGGTTGACCACGTGATGACCGCGTCTCGGTTGTTCTGGCGCTGTTCTTTTCCAACTTGCACTTGACTTGATTGTGACCACGCGGACTAATGGACCAAATCACTTCCTCCCTCGCTCCTCCAAGGACTTCTCAAAAGTCAACTGCGCCTGGCTCAGCTGTTGATGGTCCAGGCAGCGTGACGAAACGGTGAGATCCGTTGATTGGATTGCATGTGGCAGAATGATGAATGTGCGATGTTCAAGGCTGAGTAGCGAGCTCATGTCTCTTATGGTGTGTTGTCTGTGATGATTACCCGTTCTTGAGTCTCACTGCTACTGGATAGATGTCTTCTTCTCCTGGTATTGTTCGTGTTCCATTCGCGTTACACGGGATTCGTAGCAGTGACATTTTGCATAGTCGGCATTCCCCAAAAACGATTCCAATCTGTTTGAATGGGCTGGGACGATAGAAGGCGCTGCTGGAACAGTCCGTCTCTGCGATCCATTTTTGGGTGTATTGCTAACTCGTGGCAAAGATCTATGGTGGACTAACGTTCCGCATATCTATCTCATTCCCCAGCAACTACCCGTATACCGCTCCTGCTATCAAATTCGATACGCCATGTTACCATCCGAACGTGGATATCCACAGTGGTGCTATTTGTCTAGACATTCTGCAGGTACGTGTGCTGTGCTGTGCTGTGCTGGTGTTCCTGTGCTAAGACGTGAACCAGGACAAGTGGTCTGCTGTTTACAGTGTACAAACGGTTCTTCTCTCTTTGCAGTCATTGTTGGGTGGTAAGTTATGATACTCATTGTATGCTTTGACCGAGATTGACGTACCTGATTCAAGAACCGAACAATGCTTCCCCATTGAATGCTGATGCTGCTGCAGTTTGGAATGACCCAGAAGGCGAGTGCATGCTGTGTTGTGTATTGTCCAACCAGCTGAGTTTGTTGTCAGCGTTCAAGACACAGCTCATGAAACACTATCGTCCACTCGACAACACTTCGTGAGGCCTTGTTATACGATTGCACACTAGTTTCTGTAGACGGCACCTTTCTGTAATGTGTTTCAGTACTCTGCGATTGATGGCTGCGTATGAGCTCTGATGAGATGGCGGGATCAATTGATTGCCCAAAACAATCAGCGTGTCAGGTCCACCTAGAAACCAGCCGTTGTGGCAGATGAAATGTCTACTGGTCTCTCTTTTACCTCCACCTTGTACGCTCAAATATTTCTTGACCGACTTGATCTGACCGTCTAATCATAGTTTCTACGATGCGTCGTCGCGGACCCCCCACTTCCCTTCGTCTCTTCCAGGGTCCGCTGCCACCTCGTTCCTACCCCAAACATACCCTTCCATCCGTCCCTCGCCCTGTCTTCCGACCGGAAGCGTCCCTATCCCATGGGCCTAGCCCAGTGCCACGGACACGGCACGCCAATCCAGACTATCAGATCATCGAGCTAGCTGCTATTTGCCGGTCAAATAACAGTAGCCCTACTTCGTGGAGTCCAACCAAGCGAGTGCGAGGACCATGGGATGATGTATCATGTTTCGATATTGTTGTAGACGTGGACAGTGTACTGGCGGTGCCCAAGCCCGCTGCTGTAGGATGTACTTATTAGCTGTAACCTTGGTGAAAATTGCGTGGTGGCGTGGGCGCGTCGTTTATAGACAATGGCTCAGTCTCAAAATTACAGTCAAATCTGTCCTCCTCCTCTTCTACTTGTTCTCTTTTTTTTTTTTCTTTTCTTTAACGCCTCCATCATGTCCTCCTCCCCCACACCCGACATCGCCGCCCTCTCCCTCAACACCCAGTCCGTCCAGCAACGTCTAAACGACACTTACGATTATGATGGCCCTACCTCAGGCAATGGCAGACAGCAGTACCAGTTCACTTCGCCCCCGATCTCAGCCCAGACACACTACAACCCCCTTAACATGAGCCCATCCCCACTCAAGATAAAGCCTGTCCGTAGCGGACTTCCCACCGTGCGTCTCCAGCGCTCCCCTTTTATTCGCTCTCACACTCTCCCTTCAGCAATGGCTCGACAACTCTGTATCTGTCCCCGAAAACCGTTCTTTCTCCCCAAACAATAATTCTGACTTTTCGTCCTCGGGTGGTTCCCCCCCTATGGGCCATCTCGCTCCCGCCCCCACCGGCCTGAGCCCAGATGACGAAATTATACCCACCGCTATTGTCATCAAGAACATACCTTTCAACGTCAAACGCGAAACCCTCCTTGATATCATCGTCAGTCACTTCCAATTGCTCCCTGATCAATTGATCATCCACATCCTTTCTAGGCATCCTTGTCCATTCCCACCCCATACGCCTTCAATTACCATCTCGATCAACAGGGCTCCTTCCGCGGCTTGGCCTTTGCCAACTTCCGCCAAGCCATTGATGCAGATGCGGTCGTCGCCGCTTTGAACGGATTCGACGTCCAAGGCCGTAAACTCCGCGTCGAATACAAAAAAGTCTTGCAGGCCGGCGAAAAGGAACGCATCGAACGAGAAAAAGCAATTCGCCGGATGCGCTCAATGCAGCTCGAAAAGGAGCAACAAGCTACCGTCGTAGTGGCAGTTCAACAATCCTATGACGATTTTGGCCCCATTTCTGCTCCGCCTTTTACCCCCCAACGTTCATTCTCGACGGGAGCGGCATATCAGCAACCCCAATACTCGCCGTCCTCCGTCCCTCCGCTTCCGATATCGCAGGCTTTCATCCCTCCGACTTCTCCGCCTGTGGCACCGGCAACGCCAAATCTATCAGAAAAAGCGTCTTCGTCTAACGAGCTGGACCTGAATGACCCGTCAACTCTCGAGATCTACTCTCGGATCCTCCTCTTCAAGGACGACCGCATGAGAGACGAGCTCGCGTTCTCACGGACCCTTTCACCAAAGCAAAGGAGGGTCGTTCATTTGATTGCCCAGAAGCTAGGCGTCTACCATTACTCGGTCGGTGAAGGGGAAGATAGATATGCCGTCGTAACCCGAATTGATCCCAACAGAGCAAGTTTCCCCTCGCTTACACTTACGTCCATTGATCTAATTTTTATGTCATTTACATTGCAGAGAACTTTATCGCGCGCCCCGTCCGCATACCTGTCAACCTCTTCCCAGTCCCAGCTCGCCAACACTCTTCGCATGAAAAAATCGATGCCCGACATGAAGACCCTGCACACGCAAGCGCCACGCCTCACCACACGTGCATCCAACGGGAACATCCGAGAGGGCTATGCCACGATCGCTTCTCCATCACGTCGCTCACCAGGGGGCTTTGGTTCCCTGTTCGGTAGCAGTTTCGGGATCGCAGGCTCCATTCCTCCGGTGCCGAGCCTTCCTTCCACCGTCATGAACACAATCAATGGAAGCCTCGGCGAGAGTTCTGGTAGCGGCGTCGTCCGACAGCCCCGCGGCCCTGGCATCGGTGGGTTTGGTGCGCGCAGGGGAACCAACACCGAAGTGCGTGGAAATGGCCTCGAGGCGCGCACACATGAGCCTCTGGAGATATAGACATAATCTCATCTTTTCGTACGCAAGTAGGTCCGATCTATGCCTGATATGCATGATTCATGGCATTGCATTTAATTCCAGTTTCCATTCATGTATGTTCATATTGTTTCTCCTTTTTTTTCTGCTCTCCATTCGATAAACGGATTCGTCACGTATCTCGTCTGTTTGTGATATACGTTGTATACCACATCCTCCATCTCACAAAATCGATCGACTAGGCTTTTTTTTCTTACCCTGCATGACTTGCTTCGTTTCTATTATTCCGCTGGGCGTCCTTTTAGTTTGATTACACTGCGCATACGTCCTTGCGTCGCTAGACGGGATATTCGCATATATATATATGATAGGTAAATACATGTGTTGCTTGATGCATCCCAGTTACGCTTCCGAAGAATCGAAGCAATTGGCAACTAGCCGTCGCATGTCAGTGTCACGTCAATGTCATTTAGTCGTCTACAGCGATGGCGCGACATGCAGTGTCACCTTCTAGACGGACAGACGGACGCGTGCGGGGTAAGATGCCCGACTCAACGCGGCGCGGACACCGCCCGCCGTATCTCTGGCCGCTTCTGCACCTCGTCGAACCGGCGCACGATCACCTCACACTTGGTCGTCTTGCAAATATGCACGGATGCGTCCTTGAGCTCTTGCGAGAAGAGGGTGAGCCCTGCCGCGCGCTCGACCATGTCGACTGTCAAGGGGGGTGACACGGTGAACGGCTCCAAAAAAGACGGAGGCGTACCTGACGTAACAAAACTCTCGAGCGGTGCCCCGTCGGGAATGATAGCGTTGGGAAGGACGAACGCGCCCGTGGCAATGTCGTGGATGTTGGGTGTCGAGGGGGACGAGGGCCGTGATGCGAGAACGACCTTTGCAAAGTGCGTCGGGACGGCGATGTTGGGCGGTGAACCGATCACCTCATAGTTCTAGCTCCCGATCAGCGGTGGAAAGAGGGTCGGCGGATGCCAACGTACCACGCGCCATTTGTTGTCTGGGTCCTTGTGCGGCAGGTACAGCGGGATGGTGAAGACGTAGACGTCGGAAAACGACTTTGTGAGCCTTCGGCACCAGTCTTCGACATAGGCCCAATCTGTGCAAGGGTGAATGAGACGTCGATCTAAAGCACGGGCGCGTACAGTGACGGTTGAATCCTACGCCGACCTGTGGTGCAATATTGGACAGTAAAAACGTCTCGTCCATGGCTTCTTGAGAGAGCCTGGCATCCGCTGCAGGCACCCTGTACAACATCGTTACTTCGTCCGCGACGTCGACATGAGGACGCACATGTGTCCCCGATCATAGCCGCTCTTGAAGTAGTCCTGGAGCTTTGCGCGGAACATGGCCGGGAGCGAGTCATCTTCGGTAAACGTCGACCGCGAGCGATCGCCTTGGTCCTCGGAAGCAGGCGCGACCCCAGATTTACCCAAAGAAGCGCGTGTGAGGTGTTCGGCCGTCTGAAAACCAGGGAACCTTGGTATAAACCGACGGCGAGGCAGGAGGGAAGACGTACCCAGGTAGGATGACGCAGCCGTCTGTCGTACACGGCCGTATACGCCTTGCGCACGAGCAAATCTGGGACCGGTCCTGCACGACCCAGTTAATTATGATCGCGTTGTCGCGTCGACACCCACCTGGGTGCCCATATTTGAGTACGGCGGTGGATAGGTTTGCGTCGCCCTTGTGGTCGAGGTCGATCACGGCTGGTGGGGCGGGCGTGGGCTGAAACTTGCGGGTGGATATGACTGTCGCAACGCCGCCTCCGACGACTGCACCGACGGCGAAGCAGGCTGCGTGTATAAAGGACGTACTAGGCATAGTTAGGACTACACAAGAAAATTACCGTGTGAACAAGTACGACAAAGTACCTTAGCCTACGACGTCATCTTGAGCGTTCCTTCAATGAACCAATCTACATTAGATGCGTGGTAGATTGAGCCACTGAGTGCTTGAACGTTTGAACGACAGGATTGCGAGAGTTTTTATCAGCGAGTTCATACAACTTGGACGTTCTGCATTGGGGACACACTCCAAACGTTTGGCGATGCGTCGATGAAATGCGAAGGGGTGCTCGAGCACCATGAATATTAGAGCAGCCGAGCTAGGGCCTCAGTACTGCAGTACTGAGTCCGAATCACCGGTGTCTTCGACGAAAAACATCCTAATAAAACATTTTAGACGATCAGCACCCTCCATTGGCATCCGACTCAGCAAGACATTGCAAGCACTACGGGTGTGGTCGAAAAGGACTTTCTAAACCTCCATGTACTTAGACTATAGTATTGCCGACACTTTGGACAAACTACATCGTATGGAGCATACCATCACTAACGATAATGCGAGGGGGAATGAGGATCTGCGTAAGATCAAGTTCGACATCGCTCATGCAATTCTCTGCCTCTTTGCAACATGGACCCCTGTCTCGTCCTCGGGCGCATCGCGTTTCCCTTCCGCGGTCGAAATCTGTGGTGGCGTGTGTAGTAGATTGCCGCGAGGATTGTGTGAGAGGAGGTCAACCACGGAAGTGTATCCGCGTTTGATGGCAGTGTGTATGGCTGTTTCCCCCTCAGAATTGCAGGTGGTGGTATTGCAGCCAGCCTCGATGAAACTCTTCACCAACTTCAGACACGTGGATTCGTTGTAATCAGCGATCACAAGATGGAATATGGTTTCCCCTTCGGGTGTGGTAGAATGCACATCAGCCCCATTACGAACCAGGAGTCGGACTAGCTGGAGAGATGAGTATCGCTGTAATGCGAATGGTAGAATACGAGGAGGTAACGGGTCATTTAGCGAGAGTAGAAGTTCAACCACAGAAGTGTATCGGTGTTTGATGGCAGTGTGCATGGCTGTTTCCCCCTTAGAATTGTAGATGGTGGTATTGCAGCCAGCCTCGACGAAACTCTTCACCAACTTCAGACACGTGGATTCGTTGTAATCAGCGATCACAAGATGGAATATGGTTTCCCCTTCAGGCGTGGTAGAATGCACATCAGCCCCATTACGAATCAGGAGTCGGACTAGCCGCGGAGGCAAGCATTGCTGTAGTGCGAATGGTAGAATGCTAGGAGGTAACAGGACCTTGTGCAAGAGTAGAAGTTCGACCACAGAAGTGTATTTGTGTTTGATGGCAGTGTACAGGGCTGTTTCCCCCTCAGGATTGCAGATGATGGCATTGCAGCCAGCCTCGACGAAACCTTTTACCAGCTCCAAACACAAGGGTTCTGCGTACTTGGTAATCGCGAGATGAAGTACGGTTTCCCCTTCGGGTGTGGTAGAATGCACATCAGCTCCTTGACGAATCAGGAGTCGGACTAGCTGGGGAGGTGAGCATTGCTGTAGTGCGAATGCTAGAATGCTAGAAGGTAACGGGGTATTGTGCGAGAGGAGTTCAACCACAGAAGTATATCTGCGTTTGACGGCAGTGTACAGGGCTGTTTCCCCCTTAGAATTGTAGATGGTGGTATTGTAGCCAGCCTCGACGAAACTCTTCACCAACTTCAGACACATGGATTCGTTGTAATTAGCGATCGCAAGATGGAATATGGTTTCCCCTTCGGGTGTGGTAGAATGCACATCAGCCCCATGATGAATCAGGAGTCGGACTAGCTGGGGAGGTGAGCATTGCTGTAGTGCGAATGCTAGAATGCTAGGAGGTAACGGGATATTGTGCAAGAGGAGTTCAACCACAGAAGTGTATCTGCGTTTGATGGCAGTGTACAGGGCTGTTTCCCCCTTAGAATTGTAGATGGTGGTATTGTAGCCAGCCTCGACGAAGCTCTTCACCAACTTCAGACACATGGATTCGTTGTAATTAGCGATCGCAAGATGGAATATAGTTTCCCCTTCGGGTGTGGTAGAATGCGCATCAACACCATTGCGAACCAGTGATTGAACTATGTCGGAGGCGAAGCGTCGCTGCAGCGCGTTTAGTAGAATGTTCGAAGAGGGTGGAATGTTGCATGAGAGTAGGTGTTCCACTACTGAGGGGTATTTACGCTTTGTTGCGATAGTCAACGGTGTCTCGTGCAGTGAATTCGGAGCGTGAGGGCTACATCCAGCATCGGTGAGCATTTTTGTTAATTCCAAACTCCGTGGTTCCCAAGGACACATTGCAGCGAAATGAAGCACAGTGTCCCCACGTTTCGAGACCACGTTTATGTCGGCTCCCCTCCCGAGTAAGAAACGGACGACGGAAACGGTTTCGGAAGTATCCCCAGTTGACGCCGCAAAAAGAAATCGGGTAGGTGGTGGTCGATCAGCTGGAAGCAGGTACTCAAGCATTGAAGTATGTGCTGCATGCAAGGCGCGCTCGATCAGCTCCGCTCCAAAAGGACTGTCTGCGGAAAGGTCTTGGCCAATCTGGCGCAGTCTCCGTGCTAGCGCAACATGGTCTTCGTCCGCTTTCCTGATATCGCCCGCATTCGGCCTGGCACTGCAGAATATGCCATGATACAATTTTTCGTCTCCAATTGCGTGTGCCCATTCTTCGAATTCGTGGGTGTGTATAAGCTTCACAAGTACCCTAGCGCTGCACCACGGCAAACAGACGGCAGTTGTGAGAAGTTCTGATGTTACTAAGCATCCTCCCTGCAAGAGCTCGCCCACGAGCACAGCTTCATCACGATCGATGGAAACCTCGAGTGGTGAGACACGGTGGGAGTCATCAATGGCCAAACTTCGTGCGTTTACATCGGCACCACATGCTAAAAGAGTGATTGCATGCTCAGTCTTCCGGAGGTCTGCGGCATACACGAGTGAGTTTGTTCCAATCCTGGAGTTGATGGGACAATGGCCGGAGAGGAATGTTTGGAAAAGTCCAACGGAGCCATAGGCGATCAATATGTAGAGTACAAAGTCGTGCCTGGAGGATGGCCACGGGGGATACGACAATCGAAGATCCTCCTCCCACAATTGGCAGAGACGATCCCAATGTGATGGATGATGACGAACATCTGACCCCAGAGATTGCAGTGCATCGAGAACGACAATTGACTCGGGATCGATATGGGCAAGATGGTGGAAACCAGAAGAGAATATGTAGGAGAGCATTGGCCAGGATTCCAATGTGGCAACGTTCCTACTGGAGGGTACTTGTTTTATGAAGGCAGATATGTAGCGCATGCACGATTGCACTGCCTCAGCATGGGCCTCACACAGGATGATCTGGTATATTGGCAGCGTCGTGCGGCCAGTCAGGTATTCCTGTAGAACAGACATGCAGATATTACAGGGATGAATTAATATTGAAACGTACCTTGACACTGAAATGGGATAATGTGACAACATCCGTCTCTTTATAATGTGATACAAGGCTCGACAACATGTCTATCAATTCAACTCCATCACGGATGACGTTTCGCTGCGACGGGAAATCGACCGAGAGTGTGTCGAGAATCTGAACAAGGCGCAGTGGTTCCAATGCCACTACAAGCCAAGCCAGCACACGTCGTACTAGCTTTCCTTCTAACTTCCGTTCGTCGATCGCGTCAAGGATTCTCTCATATGTTGCTTCCAGCTCAGTTGGGAGGTTATCCAGTGCCTTCTTCAGCTCCTGTCCAGTTGTACATCGCTTGAGGATATCGATTTGACATTGAACCCACCGGAACCTAGAAAGAAAAGGCAATCAGACGAAGGCCGGCTTTGTAAAGAGTATCTTACCTGCCCTCTGCTTTTTTAATCAATTTCGCGTGGATCTCCTTTTTCATCCCTGGACTGGCAAACTCCAGTCGGTTGTGACCAATCTCTCTTTCAACATGCAACTCTATGTCTGCCGCCAACTCCATGGCCGCATCCTCGAAGGAGAGCGAAGGAAATTTTGTGAAATAACGCATCATGTCGTGATGTGGTCGACTGGTCACCAACAATCGAACCTTGTCGTCGTCATGCAGTCTGACAAGAGCACGGAGGAGTGATTCGATATCCGCACACTCGTCGAGAGCATCGATCACTACAATGGGCTCCCGAACGAAGCGATCCGCAGCGCACGATACCAGGCCACGAAGCTTGTCAAGGTCGCTGAGAAATAGAGTACCCTTGCCTTTCTCTTCGAGTATCGTGTTGGGGAAGTTCCCAGGGTCAACACCAAGAT